>OMKZ01021596.1:7452-20035 GCA_900302535.1 Neoniphon sammara | reverse complement strand
AGCAGTAGTGTAGTGCTTTTTCAGGTTGTTTAGATGCAATATGGACTGAGAGGCCATGTGGTGGAGAGTAAATTTACCCCGGCAGCACAGAGGTAGACATTTACTGAGATCTAACTGTGGACTTGGGAGCTTTCCATCACCAGCTGGACAAGACCGGAAAGCAAGAGGGAGGAAAAAATAGAGAGAGTGAAAGAGTGAGGGAGAGGAATTGAAAATACTCGGGACGCTGAGTAACAATTTGTTTCCTTTTTCCCCAGGTATGGATCATTGCTGTATACGGCCTCGGCGTCTTCTACCAGCCTTCCTTTGCTATTACCTCCCTCTTTCTACCCAGCTCTTGTCCAAACCCTCTCTCTTTCTTTCTCTAATTGCCTGGCACATTTTAATGGGCGAGGTCTCGGTAGTAGAGCGCTATTACGATGTAGTCATATCCACGCGGAGAGTGGATAAAATGTTGTAAATGTAAATGGACGTCGTGGCACAATGGCAGCCACCCAGCGCCAGGAAGCCTCCTGTGATTGACAAGCAACCGGACAGCATACAAGACACGACGCAGCGGTGAATGAAAGATAAATCCAGCTGAATGAATGATAAAGGGAACCGTGTTCCGTTCACACAGATTATCACGTCAATATACAAATGAGGCTGACAGCAAGATGACACACTGTGCGTTACAGCCACCATGGCAACATAAAGGCATCTCCACATTAGAGTAAGTGCAGTGGGTCACCCTGCTTTTAACACTGTAAAGGTGGATATCAAAAAGCAGCACTGATTACTGGTATTGCAGACAATTTTGAGGCCTAAAGAGCTACAGAAAAAGCTATTGCATCCTCACAGCTGCATGGTATGCTAACGGCATGTAGATGTTAGAATGAGTGGGCCATTCTGACCATAAAGGATAATGCCGGTATTTTTAAACCTGGGCCCTATTTTCCCATCTATTTGGGTCTAAATGATTAATAGGGACAAATGCCTTTGGAATTGGTCCAATATTGAATGAGAACGCTTTAACTGGCAACCACGAAATGGCTGCACTGGAATCCAATGGAGCAATTTCTCCGCGTCAAAGTAGATAGTGTTGTCAGACACTTATAATAATAATCTCAGCCTGTCACTGGTGAAAACAAGCACTTTTAGTGGATGTATTTCGACACGGGCCGAAATACATCCCACTGGCTTACATTGCAGCCGTTTTGCAGTTGCCAATCATAGTGTTCTCGCTACAATACTGGACTGATTCCAAAACTTTTTGTTCCTATTAATCATTTAGACCCACATAAATGGGAAAATGGGGTGCAGGTTTAAAAATACCAGAATTAGCTTTTAATAAGTCATTATTATTATTATTATTACTATTATTAGGGGCTCAGGATCAAAAAAATAATTAGTTCCGTGCTAATTAGTTGTATTGGTTTAGTATTACTGTTGATTTTATGGCATCAAATAGTATCAAAAAGCATAAAAGCAGCAGTGGGTGATGAGGCCCTTCCAAATGGCAGCAAGAGGTAACTGCTTGAAAAACAGTTTGAGCTTTAGGCAAATACCTAGAAATCCCATAACATGACGCCAGTAAACTGCACACAGCACGCTCATGTTTACTGGCCCAGCTGGTCTGTGGTACACTACCAAAGGGACGAGAGAGGCAAAAGATGTGAGTCCGTCTTTCTCTGGACAGAGCACTCACACACCTTCCTGCAGGGTGGGGAAGATTTCTGACCAGTGACCATACCTGACATCAGGTTTTCTTTTGAATATATAAAAAAATGGGTTGAATCTATAGTGTCTCAATTAAAGGAAATGGGAAATATCTTCTCTATTGCACCTCACGTAATGATTTAGGCTCATAAAATCTGTATTTTTACATATAAGTCTTGCCCATCGTAGCTTTATATCGGATTCTCACACAGATTCTCAATTCTCTGAGGAAATGAACAAAGTCAGATTCTGTTTAGAGAAGCCTGAATGTAAAAATATCCCTCAAAAGAATTGATTGCGTAATTTAACACACAAAGAAATAAGCTTTAATTCAGCAAAGGTAGAACCAGTATCAATTCTGACATATCAGAAGCGGCATTTGTCTTGAAACAATTCCAATGGTGCACAGCCTTAGTCATCAGTATGGATTTCAACACTGGCGGTGACGCACAGTCTGAATGCTATTTCAAAGGCTTTGCCACCCCGCTAAGAGAATATAATGGGGGGAAAACTGCTTCGCTTTCATTTAAGTGGTACAACTGGCTGTCTGACACAGAGTTTGTCGGTTCAAATCTCAAGCCTCAAGCTCTTGAATTCCTTTGTGCCTCTTCCCTTTTTCATTTGTTCTTGCCTTGTAGAGTTCAGGGAATAAACCCATATTAAGACAACGCTTTACAGCAACTGGCACTGCCTCTTATCCTGTCTACATCCCTTTATCACTATACACTGAAGTCTGCCACCAAAAGAGTAAGATGATGCAACAGGAAAAAACAAAACAAAAACATTCTCAACTTACAAAACCTGACTGATATGTGAGGTGGATATATAAGATCTTAACCTGAAATGATGCTAATATGACAAATGGATCCGATTTCTCACAAGTATGCACGCATGTATCTGCATGTACAAGTAGCAGTGGTATTATCCTGTTTTTTAATGGAGAGTTGCGTCTTGTGATGCTCTCAATTCTATTTCAGAAGCTTTTCCACCCTGAAAAAATAAAACTGTGGAGTAAACACTGAACAGGCTACCTTTGATTTGTTTTTACTTGTCAAGGTTGAAAATGGTCAAATATTCAGCATGGAATATTAAAACAAAACACAGCTAACAGCTTCGATCTTGGAATATTAGCATCAGTGTTCAAAAGCCCATCTTTCACCTCATATCTAAAAAGCCCATAGTTCACCTCTCCCTCCTGCTCTTTCTCTTTCTCCCATACACACACAAACACACATATGTATGATTAATTGACAGCACGTACTGTATAGTTAGCGTACAGGCGTTAATTAAACACTTCATTACAGCTTGTTAGAAGGAGAGTGGAAAAAATCTCAGCCGAGAGAGAGAGTCTGGCAATTAGCCCGGCCAATAGCGGCGTTCCATCTTGAGAAGTTTATTTTGGGGAGCAGAGATGTCGAGTTTCTCACAGCGCTCAGTGCCATATATAGAGAGACTGTGATATTCCCCCCTGGCAAAACATTTATATGTATATCGACCCTTTGGACACCAATGGCACTGTGGTGTCACTGACTTTCATTGATCTACTGAGCTGCTGTCATCTCTATAGTCACGAGGAAACCTTGAAAAACCTTCCATACTGCAGTCGCCTGTGGTTTCTAGTTGACTGATTTTTTATTTTTTGGTATTAACAAATGAGATTCTGAGTAAGATGTTGTCATGTCATTAGATGTGAAATTCTTTTCCTTTCACACATAACTGGATTGATTTGTACCTAATCATTCCTTCTTGCAGCCAATGGCAAACCTATAAATGCAGCTGTCTGCAATACACTGAAACAAATCATATGTAGTGCATCGTACTGCACAATGTCATATTGTGTCAAGGTAGAACTGACTCAAATTATATTTGATGCTAGATACTTCATGCTAGAAAACTGGAATCCTCACTTGCTAGTAAAATATAGGCTTCTTAGATCCTCTGACAAACTGTTAGTGACTGTGCCTTCTCAATTGCCGCCCTGAATTTTGTGGAATAGCCTACCTGAGCATTACGTCCTCCCCTTCCACCCTCAAATCTCATCTAAGGACATACCTCTTTTGATTAGTTTATGCTAATGCACTATGTGCTGTATATGTCTTGCGATGCATTATGTCTTGTTTACTGAATGTCTTGTTACATACATCTGTATGTATGATTTTAAGTTTTATTTCAACTTTGTACAGCACTTAACTATTGTTGATCAAAGTGCTGACGCGGTCTATAAAAAGCTGACTTGACGAAATTCTCTAAAGCAGTGAACCAGAAGGAAAACCAAGGTACTCTGTCTGAAGTCCAAAAAGATCCAAAGCCTCTATCGCATGGGTTGCAAGACAATTAAAAATGCATACTGACTAATGGTCTACATGACCCTGGGTCACTGCTTTTTAGAGTTCAATTTTTTTTTTGCCAGCAAGTGAAGGATCCAAAGTTTTCTAGTATCAGTTTGAATCTACCTGTCCATCCTGTCTGTTCTCCCCTCTGTCCTTGTTATATAGCCTAACAATGTGTTCTCAACTTTGGAGCTGGTTTTACATTGTAATAGATATCATTTGCTCGACTGTACATTTTTTTATTTTCAGACTCAACAACTTCTCATTTCAGTGACTGTTGGTTTTTGACAATGGACATGGCGTGTACCACTTTAGCAGTGTTGTTGCTGATAAACAGTCTTGAATTTCCTCTCTGTCTGTTAAATGGGTAGCAGCAGCATTGTCACTGCCATCATTGTCATGCCAAACTGTTTAAGCCACGTCCACACAATGCTCAACCTAAATTGGAGCATAATGTGGTGACTTGATCACAAAGGCTGAACTATGTTAAGGGTCTGCATTCCGTCTGAGAAGAATATCATCCACAGTACTTATTTTGGTCTGAGCTCTAGGTGCAGAAAGTGTGCCCAATCTCAACCCATTTCTACCATGCATTCCATTGCCCAGGGCTAATTTATAAAATTCTATACAGAGCTAAACTCAGACAAAAAGAGGAACCAGAGAATGGTTCTTTAGGTTTGTACCATCGCAGAACCCATTAAGAACGTACTCAGAAAGATAATCTACAGCACTGTGCTCAAATGGTTCTACATTTGATCTTTATGGTGCTCCCAAGTTCTCCAAAGCAGCAACATTAAAGAAAGTTTTTGAGGACACGTGTTTGTTCGTTTTTTCTTTGAGTTGTTGGCATTCCCTGTAGAAACGCCACCTTAACCAAAGAACTCTTAAAGAACCCCTTTGTCTGTGTGTAACTGGACCTGGAGATAAACTCAGCATGAGCTCAAGTTTAGGATGCATGAGTAGGAAACCTTGTTTGACGCTGGAGACAAAAGAAATTTCACTTAGCCATGCATTTCAATGGTTCTCGGATATTGTCACAGTTCTCCAGTGAAACTCAAAAGTGTGACAATTGAATCAGACGATGTTATGATGGAGCAGGGACGAAGGAATTCACCATTCCGGAATTGTATTCTTCTCCAAGTGGGAAGAGCTTCTGTAACAGCACTTAGACCATCACAGGAAACTACAACCCTCCTTTGAAACTTCTTCCTTCTTCCTCTCTCTAAGTAGAAGCTTTTACAGCGGTCGTCTCTTTGAACCTAGCGTGGGTTTTTCTTCATTGTAGCTGCTGGCAGAGGTTGTGACATGGGGAGACTGCTGGAGGGTATAGCTTGCTAAGAGCTGTTACAACACGATCTGTTTATTCCCCAACAACTCAATCTTTTCTTCCTCGTGCTTCATTTCATTCTCTTTATTCCTTCCTTGATCAGCCAAATTCATGTCACGTTGCTTCATTAGCACAGCACTAGGTGAGCAGCACTGCACCTGAATAAAATACTAGGAATAAATAACTAGTATTTGTGAACAGCATTTGAATCTGATCTGCATACCTACTCACTTTGGACAAAAGCATCTGCTAAATGATGCTAAATGTCTGTTAATAAAGGAATACTCCAACGTTTTGGGCAAAATACCCTTTTGCCAACGTATCCAGACTGAGACAAGATATTCGATACTATTTTCACCTCTGTGTGTCTGGTGGTTTGATTCCTATGGTTAGCATTTTGTGTTAGCTTAACATAAAGACTTGAAGTCTACAGGAGTCATTAGCCTTGCTTACACAATGTATCATGTGTTTTACACAGTAATGAAATACACATCTTGGATTTTTTTTTTTAAATGTTTAGGAGAAGTTAGCTGGTAGGAACTATAACAGATGAACAAATATGTTATAGTTCCTACCATCTATAGCTCTACCATCTAACTTCTCCAAAATGACCATTCAAATGACCGTTTTTAATTTTTTTTAATTCCAAGATGCGTATTTCGAATACACGATACATTGTGTAAATGAGACAGCTTCAGAGTTGCTGTAAGGTTTATTTTTTCACTTTGACGGAGCTAGGCTAATGACTCCTGTAGACTTCAAGTATTTGTACTAAGCTAATATGAAATATTACCCACAAGAACTGAACCAGTGAACACACAGAGGTGAAAATGGTATCGAACATCTTGTCTCAGCCTGAGGTATATTTTAGGGTAAAGGGTAAAGTATTTCTTTAAATGACACGAGTCATCTAAATAAACCTGAATAAAATCAAAATAAATTGCTAGTGGTTACGAACAGTATCACCAAAGAACCAAAATATAATGAATAAAAACTATAACAACAAATTACTAGACAACTTACTACTAAAAGTATGGTCAAAACATCCAAAAACATCTAATAATGGCATTCAATAATGGCATTGTGTTAAGATATTGCCAAAGTATCTCAACACAACTGAAGAAAATAAACTAGAAACTGCCACCAATGCCAAACCATTCTCCAACTCTCCAACCATTTGTCTTCCTGCTTTGGTTTTGCAACAAAATACCATGTGCATGCTGTTTACCAAACAAGTTGGAAGCCTGAATGTTGGATTTTCCCACCAGCACATGACTGCAAAATTATAGTTATGGCTAAAAAACAATAATCAATCCCAATCCCAGATCTGGATCAACACCAAACTCAAATGAACAGATGTATGCGCTAAGGAGCTCTGTGTCCACTGTTTCAGCCAAATCCTTTGACTTTTTGAGAAATCTTACTACACACGGACGCAGACAGGGTGAAAATAGAACCTCGTTCCAACGGATATAAAAAAAATAACGATTTATAAACAGCATTGCCAAAGCATGTAAATAACACTAAATAAAACATAATAGAAATACTGTAAATAACTAGAGCATAGCACCAAGCAAAATAAATAAAATCTGTTCCACTTCTATGATGCTCCGCATATGTGTGTGTGTGTGTGTGTGTCTCTCTCTCTCTGTGTGTGTGTGTGTGTGTGTGTATGTGTATGTGACGGGGTTGATGATACGGTGGAAATGAGCAGGCCATTTCAGCTCCTCTCTCTTGTGGAAATGTAAACAGTATTTTTCCAGTCTTTATGCAAATCTCCATTTCAAAGTGCACAAAATGCATAATTTTGTGCCTCCTTGCACCTTGTTACTTTGAAATGCTAATGGCTGTGCTGCATGCTGGCTTAGTGCATGTGTGTGTATGTGTGTGTGTAAGAGCGAGAGAGAGAGGGAGAGAGAGTGTGTGTGTGGTGGTGTGTATAGCCCTGATGTTGACTGAATGACATCTTCAGCTCTCATTTGTCCCATTTGCTCTCATTTGTCACAAGTACACACACACACCAAATCCCTATTCCCTGTAAAACACATGCACATACGCTCTCTCTTGCCCACACACCCACACACACACCCACACACACACACACACACAAATGTACATGGCCTGGCGATGCTCCATATCTATCTTGATGTAGGAAGGTGAGCGTTCTCCCAGCCATTACTCTTCATGTATCAAGTCACAGTCTCTGCTGCCTCCTAGGCTATTACCCTCTCTCCCTGTCTCTCTCTCACTCACACATATGCACACACACACACACACACACGCACTGCTTTTATCACCTCGGTTACTGAGGAAAAGGTCACGACCTGTGTAAGGTTCATTAATCATTCGGTGCGCAGGGCTCTGATTGGTGCGCTCACCTTTAGTGGGGGGCGGTGACTGACCTTTCGTAAGCGGGGGGCGTGTGCACGCCTGGGCACATGTGCCCGTTTAGCAGCATCACTTTGTCATTCATCTCACTCTGGATGGGGAAAATATTTAAATAAAGAGATAAAGGATGAATGGCATATAAAATAAAGAATGGATGAAAGAGAGAAAGCAAGAGAAAGAAAGGAAAGGAAGGGAGGAAGGAAGGAAATAAGGTAGGAAGGTAAGGAGGAAGGAAGGAAAGATTGAAAGAGGGAAGGAAGGAAGCAAGGAAGGGAGGGAGGAAGGGAGGAGGAAAAGGAATGAAAGAATGAAAGAAGGGAGGAAAGAAGGAAGGAAGGGAGGGGGGAAGGAAGGAAGGAAGGAAAGAAGGGAGGAAGGGAAGAATGAAAGAAGGAAGGAAGGGAGGAAGGAAAGAATAAAGAATGAAGAAAGGAAAGAAAAAATTGGTCAGAGAGAAAGCAAGAGAGAGAGAGGGAAAAGGAAAGGAAGTACGGAAGGAAGGAACAAATAACTGAAGGGAAGGGGGAACATATATATGCATTTATGCATTTATTTGTCCCCTTGGGGACAAAGAAAGGAAGGGAAGAATGGAAGAAGGAAGGAAGGGAGGGAGGAAGAAAGGAAGGAAGGAGTGAAAGAATGAAAGAAGGAAGGGAACGAAGGAAGAAAGGAAGGAAGGAAGGAAGGGAGGGGGGAAGGAAGGAAAAAATGGAAAGAAGGGAGAAAGGAAAGAATGAAGAATAAAAAAGAAAAAAGCAATGAAAAAGAAAGATGACAGAGAAAGCAAGAGAAGGAAAGGAAGGAAGGGAGGAGGGAAAGAAGGAAGGAAGGAAGGAAAGAAGGAAGGCTGAAAGGAATGAAAGGACAGAATAAAAGAAGGAAGGAAAGAATGAAAGAATGAATGAAAGGGACAGCCGTGTAATAGGTTAATAAGTCTGAAAGACAGAATAGAATAGAATAGAATAGAATAGAAAGTAGAATAGAACAGAACAGAGTAGAATTTAGCAGTTAGGTAGTTTTTCTCCACTTCTCCACTCATATGGCCCAGTTTGTCTTCCGTTGGCTCGGCATCCCATGGATCATCTACTGTCTGTCTCGCTCTCAGAGGTTTCTCTCCTCTCAGTAGCACTTCCCTCTGTTCTCTCTCTCTGTGAAGGATGAATTCTCTATAAGAACATTTATATTTTATTTATTTTCCCTCCAAAACAATCAGACGGTGATTTCAAGGCTGGTCAGGAGCATGTCTGGTGTGTGTGTGTGTGTGTGTGTGTGTGTGTGTGTGTGTGTGTGTGTGTGTGTGTGTGTGTTAGCACTCTCTCTTGGCAGCCAGATGAAGGGAGCGTTCCACAGAAGATGACAGTGAATGGTAAAAGAGGAGAGAGGATAGATGTAGCGGTTGGGGAAACATGGTGGTTCATCAGCAGTGAGGACTTTGGGGAGGATACTTCCTGCAGATTTCACCTCTGGGACCGCTGCCCTAAACCTGACCTGGAGAGACCTCTACCTGCTTTGAAAAACATTGTCTGCCAAGAGCAATATCTGAGCTGGAAACGGTATGGAGTCAATACTAAGAAATTTTCAAATGAACTTGAATGACAAGTGATCTGTGGCAGGTGCAGTGCAGAGTGTTCAGCTGCAATTAAACTGATTTCAGCTGCATCTATCAACCAGGAATACTTATCCTACATAAGCAGGTACAAGGAGTTTTTAATGGTTATGACACAGTCTCAGTTTAATACTGATGCCTCACTATGACCGAAATAAGCAAATGAAACCAGAAGATATATAGTTATTCTAAATGCGTGCCACCGGGTCGGATTCCCCGCGAAATCAGACACTTTACAATTATTAATCTCACATATCCACAAATAGACGAATGACCTCATCGCTATGCCTCCTGCAAACAGCTGTTTAAAAAAGAATAACAGTATTACAAATAAGTTGCGTCTTTCTTTCACTTGCTTTCAAAACACATGCATGCACGAGCAAAGATCTCTACAAGGCAGTGGTGCTCATGGGAAATGCAGTCTTCATTCCGGGGAAACACTACTGCTTTTGTCCACAGGGGCTGCTAAAATCAACAAACTGAAAGTTCCTTGTAGTAGCTTTAATACATAAACATCAATATTTAATAATGGTACTAGTAATATTATAATATTATATTAGAATTATTATTACAGCTACTGCTATTTTTATTACTACTACTACTACTATTACTATTACTACTGCTTCTACCTTCAAATGCTGATCAGCATAAGAGACTACCAAATGAAAATTCCATTTACATACAAATCGGTTGTTCTGTCCGCTTTAATTGTGGCTATCCATGTGTGTGTGTGTGTGAGAGAGAGAGAAAGAGAGAGAGAGAGAGAGACTCCCAGACGGTCAGTGGTGAGATGGGAAGGGATTGGGTAGCACCATGTAATGACTTTAGAGGCCAAGGAGGGGGCTGGATCAGGTGGCATATTAGATACTGGGTGGGCCACCAGTCTGCTGTGAAGACACGCATACACACACACTCACACATGCATACATACACACACACATACATACACACACACACACAGCCTCACATAGCAAAGTGCTGCTGCCTTCCTGACCTCCTCCTGACTCATCTTGACCTGATAATCACCCCTAACCATTAGCAGACTGAATGTGTGTGTGTGTGTGCTTCCCTGTGTGTATGTGTGTGTGTGTGTGTGTGCGCGCGTGCGTCTTCAGCTGCTGCGCTCATTCAATCCTCCACAGTGCTCAGCTGCTTCACTGAGCTGACGACTTTGCTGAAGAGAACAGTTTTCTCTGTCTGTACAGCTCTATCTGACCCTCTGTCTACTCAGTTCACTTCAGCTCAAGCAATTTTCAAGCACTTACACTGAATTTGATTTAATTCAGCCTCTCTTTATCCAGACTACTCACATTAAGACGGAAAATTGTTTATTACAAAGGCCAGGAAAGCACTCATGACAAACATGAAAGGTGCATATGTAGCTGCTTTTGATATCCAGGGTTGGAGAATAACAAGGTCACATGTAACGGCGTTACATGATTAAAGATGCACTGTGCAAAATTTACAACGGTGAGGACGCTTTAGACTCAACTGACAACAACTGTAGAATAAGCATGTAATTTGATGGTTGAGTGTAAATGGTTTCCATTGCTGGACTGAATCACTGATGCCCTACTTATGCCATGCTTTTGTCACTTGAGTCTAAAGGGTCCTCGCCCTCAGCAATTTTGTATATTGCACCTTTAAATTACAAAATAAATATAATAGTAATTGCTTACAGTTACCGCTGTTGTAATTTAATAACGGTTACTAATCAAAATGTTGGTAATTACAAATGTGTTACATCTTAATTTTTTTTTTTTTTTTTTTAATAAAATGCTAATACATAGAATATAACATTCATTGTGCTTCCTATCATATTTTAGTCATGCAGGCATGCCTTGTTCTTGCAGATTTTTGGACTGTGAAGCTGCTAGGGGAACACATTTCAGCGCAGCACAATCAGGACTAACGTTAGCCTGGCTAATAGCAGACTGGAAGTGTGTCTACTCAGTCTGGACAGGCGCCATTCATTTGGTAGTATTCACTTGAACTCGGAGCGTGGTTTTTAAGTCACCTTCCCAACAAACTAGTTACGCACCTCGCCATTTTTAGATTAACCAATACGGCAGCTTGTTTGAAGTAGTTTGTTACAATTTAAACAAAAATGAGTTTGCTGCGTTCAGGCTGGCTAACTAGCATTACCATACAACAATATGAGACCGGTGCTGCATTAAAGTGCTGTTGGAAATACAGGAATTCCGACTAGAACACGTGACCAAAGGTGAAACGGGGAAACACGACTGAGAACGTCGAAATCTTTGGCTGTGGCTCTTTAAAATCAAAAGATTACAATCTCGTTACAATCTACAATCAATTCATCCTATACGGAAGAACTTTTAATAAACAACTGACAGTCGGCGTTGAGCGTTGTTACAAGGTTTAAACATTCAGTACTTTTCATCACTGCCTGGTTTGAAACATTTGTTGGAAAAAATAATCAAAAGGTCATCAGATGTAACACGTTTCATTCCTCTGATGAAGTAATCAAAACAGTTCCATTATTTATTACATCCCAATACAGTTATCACCTACTCTAAATATCAGATTGGAGTTAATGAACATCGATTTGTTTTCCTTGTAAGAAGCTGTCGTCCTCTTAGAAATGGTAGACTTCTTCTGGAAGACATGTTCCCACTACTTTCATTTCATCCAGTAAAGAGGGAACTGACTGATCCTGATTTTAAAGAAGAGGGGATGCTAAGGCCAACTTTGGGGTGTGACAGAAAAGTAATAAGCGGTTTAGTAAATTACTGCTCCTTGGGAATCATAAGTAATTATATTACTTTTAAAAGGAGTAACACACTGCTTCAATAAGCCACAAGCCTAAACCCTATACTTGAACCCATATATTTTCTCTGCATCTTTATTTTTTTTCCCTCCACACACACATAAAGCGAGTTGCTCATGCTTGGAGATAAGAGAGAGAGCTATCAGTAACAAAGACAAATATTCATCAAATCCCCCCAGACGATGCATAATTCATCACATAGGGGTTTGAATTATATATCGATCATCAAATATTTACAGTATTTGCGTATTTGAAGAATGGAGGCTGGATGTAGCCTTTCTCTGCCACGGCTCGATATGACATAGAGAACGAGAGAAAGTGAGGGAATAACATGTGATTTCAGATTCATAGGGATACAGTACAGGATGATGAAAAGACGAGAACGAGTTTGATCTTCCCCCCCCCACTTCCTTTCGTTCTGGCTTTTTGTATCTTGTGTGCCT
>OMKZ01021595.1:0-24918 GCA_900302535.1 Neoniphon sammara | reverse complement strand
TGTCATATACTTAAAATTGTCTGCATTTCATTTCCTGGTGTTCCTCTCCATCTTATTAGATTGCCTGTATGTGTATTTAGACTGTGTTGCATCTACAATTCTAATACAAGTCACACCACTTCCATATCTAGTTGAAGAGATTCAGTAGCAGTGTGAGCAAAATCAGATTTTTATTGATCACTTCATTTGCCTTGGTGAGCCTGGGTGATAAAAGTTGCATTTACACAGCATGCAACCATAAGCCAGAGAGCTGATTACAGTAAATGTTTTCGTACTAGACAGATGCTTGAGTTTCATATCAGTCTTTCATGGTATCATACAGCATTTGTCTGCATTGCCTCCTTTGTGGCCATAAAGCAGGTGCTATCTCCATAGTTACTGTATAGGCTCTGTATAGGGTTTTTACAGTTTATCAAGAAAAGTGAGAGCTCACAAGATGCAGTTGATTTCACCGTGTGACATTTTCAGACTATGAGACTGCATGAATTGATTTTTATCATTAGTTGAACTCAATGAAACTACTTGAATTCCTTATTTGTTTTTAATTAAAGCTCCATAAAGATGAATCAGTCTGATTTGCCGGAAAAACTAAAAAGCAAAAGGTTAAGATGGGTTTGACAGTGGAAACAAATATGACTTGGAGTGATTAATTTCTTTCAGTTCACATTACAATTTTAATCATTCCTTTTATTAGCTTGTTGTCGTTAGACAGATTGTGCAAACACTGATATTACCGGGCTGGATAAATTACCTTCTTGTCCACCAGTCATTTCCTGGTGGACTTTGCTGGAATTAACAGCCATAAAACAGAGTGCAGACTTAACAGTCGAATGCAGGCTAGTTGTCTGCTACACTGACTTGTAAACAGTAGAAAATTAACAACAGACAAAATTGTACAATTTGGCTGGTGTCAAGCTCTCAGTTTGGGTTGTGGTCGTATCTCATGATGTGTTGGCTCCCTCCAGGTGACGGTGGTTGGGGTCAATGGAGCAACTGGACGGACTGTACCAAGTCATGTGGTGGGGGCGTTCAGAGCCGGAGGAGGGAGTGTGACAGTCCCAGTCCAGAGGGGGAGGGCGACTACTGTGAGGGACTGGGAACTGAAGTCATAGCCTGTAACACTGACCACTGCCCAGGTACCTGTAGACTCTATAGACTCTGTGTGTTTGTTTGTGTGTGTGTGTGTGCGCGCGTGTGTGTGCGCATTGCATTACTCACAACATTACTCACAATTCCCACTGGTCCTGGAACATGTGGGATATCATGAATTGTATCCACACAGGGAAAGTCAGAAAGTTTGATCATTTCTCTGGGGAAAAATGTCAGGGGATTTTACAAATGTAATTTATAACTTGTTTCACAAAGTGTTTGCATAAGATGGTGGTTTTCAGCTGTTCTTCTTCCACAGTAGTCCTGCTACTCTACATTTAAAACTTTTCTGATCTGAAAAACAACATAAACCAAGCAGGAGGGAATGAAATCTTGGCTTTTGACTCATAGAAGCACTCTGACTCAGTTATGTAGAGTGTGTATGTAGGTGTGGATAAGTGCGTTTGTTTTCTGCATGTTTATGTCTCATGCTTTTGTGCATCCTTGGATGTGTATTTTAGTCCTCATTTAGCTAAGCAAGTTGATTAAGAAGTACAGTGTATGTGTGCAGAAGACTTTCAGGTGCAGATGGTTCTGGCTCTCAGTATGTATCTATAGTGGGTAACTCTCCCTCTATGTATATATATTTGTGTGTGTGTGTGTGTGTCTGTGTGTGTGTGCATGTGTGTGTGTGCGTTTCAGTGGCTCCATGCTCCCAGGTCCCAGGGACAGTGTTCAGTAGCTGCGGTCCCTCCTGTCCTCGCTCCTGTGATGACCTGGCTGTGAGTGTCGCATTAAACATGGTTCCTGTTTCGAGTACAGTACGAGTTGTTGATTGAATCAGGTTTTGCTAATATGACTCTGTGAGACGGTGTGGGATCTAATGCACCTCCGGGTCCAAAGAGGGTGTAAAATGATTTCAGGGTGGTGATAAGTGGAATCTGAAAAAAAATGTTTCTAATTTCCAATCTAGATTTTTTTATTGTTATAATATTCAGTCTGAATACATTTTTCTTTTGAAATAATAAATGTCTGAAACTTTCTTCATTCTTCCTTCTTCCAAAATTAATCAAACGTAATATCCATCAAAGAAAAAGCATATTCATGTCAAAATTCACCAATCTGCAGACTTACACTGCAGCCCAGGGTCATATCAGCTTTACTTAATTTTTGGCAGCAGTAAAGCTGTAACTGTTACCTGAAAACAGATGTGTTGGATGAATGCATGAAACTGTTTTCAAATACTAAAATCCTGTCCTCCTTAAGCCATTGCATAAGCTCTGTGTGTAATGGTGTGAGTCACAGTGTGATGTCCGCCAACGGGATGTCCTGTGCAGAGAGGGCAAACTCATGATAATAATGATGATGATGATGATGACATTATGTCCTCTCCCCCCAGCACTGTGAGTGGCGGTGTGAGGCGGGGTGCTACTGTACAGGGGGGAAAGTCCTATCTGCTAACGGGACAGTCTGTGTAGAGAGAGACGACTGTCCCTGTCTGCACCTCAGCACGGGTCAGCGGCTGCAGCCAGGAGAGACCACCACAGCCCCTGACGGGTGTAACAACTGGTCAGAATAAAACACACACACACACACACACACACAGCACATGCTACATATTCAAATGCACACACTCTTACAAACTCAGTCAAAAAGAAAGGAAAAGAAAATAATCATTATGTTGGTGTTTACTATATGTTTCAGCACCTGCCAGGGTGGGATGCTCAACTGCAGCAGTGACCCCTGCCCAGGTGAGTAAGACCAGCTGTAATTTTCTATATGAATAAAAGTCACTGCCCTGTTAATAATGTTGTAAATAGCTGTGGACCAGTTCACAGATATTAATTAAGCCTTTCCATGAACAGAATTTAAATGATGCGGCGCCAGAGGCCAGCCTGTGCCATCTTTTAAATTCTGTCTTATGAAGTATTTCTTTAGACCTGTTTTCCATTATATAATGATGCTTCACTTTCCTCTACTGTTTGGTTGTTTTTGTTACTGCCCTCTGTTTTTCTTATATAACCCATCTCTACTGTTTGCCTTGACTGTGAAGCACTTCAGGTATTTTTACTACAAGTTACTGGCCCAGGTATGATTAATAGACATTAAGAAACCTGAGGCTTGAATGGTGGTTTGAATTATGCTTTAGAGCCAGCACACCCAAAATAATGATTACTGCCTTAGGCAGAACATCAGTCACATCTTTCTTGACAATTTCATGATTAAATACAATCCTTATTCTGTACCATGGGAAAGTTGTACTGTATCCAGGATGGCTATATGTCTAGATTTTCCATTTGTCTATGTGTATTCAGTGTCAGGTGGCTGGTGTGAGTGGTCAGAATGGACTCCTTGCTCCAGGACTTGTGGGGCAGAGTCGGTGTCCCGCTACAGGAGCTGTGGCTGTCCTGAGCCCAAGGCCGGAGGGGTGGCCTGCCCCGGAGAACAGGAAATCCACAACGGGGTCGGAGTTCAGATCCAGAGACAACCCTGTCCCGTCATCTCCTTCTGTCCAGGTAGGAAGCCACTCCTCACTCAGCAGCAGAGAGATGTACTCAGAGGCTTTTGACACTGAATTAGCATTGGCGCCTGTTGGTTTTCTATAATGTTAAGTAACCATTTAATTTGGAGTTTTGGCTGAAATTGCGTAGAGTCAAAACAGAGTTGCAGAAGTCAAATATTTAAGTCACTGGGGCTTAAAATAGCTTCTAAAATAATCCCTCAGTGTAACAACTCTTTTATAGACAGAAAGCTTTGTTCATGGTTCCATGGTTCCATAAAATGGCATTATAATGCATTTTGACCACCGTTTGCCCTTTATATCTCCTCCATTCTTTCTCACTTTATTTTTCTGTGTGTCTTTGTGTCTCCTTGACCTGTGCTCTTCTGTCCAGGTAGAGAAAAATAATGATAAAGTGAATAATGATGAAGTGCTACTTTTTTTCCCTATCTTATTTTCTTACTATCTCTCCTTGTCACCCTTTCCTTTCACTATGTATTTCTATTCAACTCTTGCACTATCACACATCATTTGTTGGTTTCTCACTTCATGGCTCTGTCTTTCTGCCCCTCACACTCTCTCTCTCTCTCTCTCTCTCTCTCTCTCTCTCTCTCTCTCTCTCTCTCTCTCTTTGTGTCTAGTCCATGGTTCGTGGAGTCATTGGTCAGCGTGGTCAGAGTGCGATGGCTGTGCCGGGTCGTCCAGTCGTACCAGAGAGTGTAACAGTCCTCCTGCCAGGTTCGGCGGCCTGCCGTGTCTTGGAGAGAGCAGGCAGAGACGTGGCTGCCATGACAACATCACCGTATGCTCAGGTTGGCTGTCTATAGGAGGCTGCCCTTATTGCTTTCTATATAGACGAGCACTTGTGTCAGACTTCAAAAGGTTGCTGGATGGAAATGTGAAATGAGAAAATGTAGAGTCAGCGCACGTTATTAATATGTTGGGGACGCTGAATGTTAGCCAGGAGGAAGAGAGAGATGAGGAGCGGCCTTATGAGAAAGCAGGTAACACCTGGTCCCACATTTGCGTTCCTATATTTGTCCCTTTTTCTCTCAGTAGGTGGTGAAGCCTGAAGCGAAAAGAAGCTATTTGAGCTGGACAGAAAATCCAAGAAGGCTGTGTACCTGAGAGGTAGAATTGATGAAAATGGTGCTATGGTTGAAGTCTTCCCTGTCTTGCCATATTCTTGAGTCCAGGTCTGCAGAATGATTACAGTGGTACTGATAAACACCAAGGCGATAGGGGTTTGGACCACTGTGATACTTCTGCAGGGCTGGAAACACAGATGACAGGGAGAGTTCAACAAAATGCACTTTGGCAATCTTCCCTTGCAGGGTTACATTTCAGTCACATACACACAATCAGCAGGCTTCCTCGCTCTTCTCCTCAGCCTTGATAGCCTCTAGTTTCTTTCCCAGGCTTCACTACCTGCTGAAAGTACAGGGAACAGATACTGTATGGGAACATTAATAGGAATCAGGACCTTTCATCTTATCAGGCCAACCTTTATCTCTTTCCAACTCGCAACCAGTGAACATCCTGACTCTCCTGTGGTGTCAGTTTTTTTCCCAAGGCATGAAAAGAGTTTTATTTAGTTTGTACTGAAACTCCTGGCAATGTGAAAAGCATAAAAAATAATCAATTAGTAGTTTGTAGATATGCTGTATGTCAGTTCAGAAATGACCCACTGAGAACATAACAAACTCAAAGTATGCCAGAGCATCTTCCCCAGTTTGCTACACATGTTAATTAGCTGCAAATTTGCTTCCTCCCCTGTCAAACAGACTGTGGCGGAGGGCAGGAAGAATGGCCTTGTGGGAAGCCCTGCCCTCGCTCCTGTTCAGACCTCCACGGCGACACGGAGTGTTTGGACTCCCCCGGGTGCAGCCAGACCTGTGGGTGTCCGGGCGACATGGTTCTGCAGGACGGAGTGTGTGTGGCCAGGGAGGAGTGTCGCTGCAAATACCACAACACAACTGCTACTGGTTAGACCCTCACTTTGTTGACATGCAAACTGCAAGTGGAAAATCTACCCAACTGAAGTGAAAATAAGTCGTTTTTTTCTGGGTAAAGCCTTACTGCATGAGAAAATCCGATTGGAGCTTCAGTTAAATTAGTTTATTCTAACTCTGGTGAAGGGGTTGTCCACTGTATCACTACAGTCTGTTGGATGTATTGGAAATTCCCATCGATGCATTTTTGTCTGTTGCAAAATTGACATACAGCGTGCCACTGATTGCTTATGATTTTCTGTCTCCTTCTCTCTCTCTCTTCCTCGCTCTCTGCTTCGCTCTCTCTTCAGGCGGTCTGGATTCCAGTAATGCATCATGGGTATGGCCTGGTGGGTCCGACTGGCAGTTTGCAAATCCAGGAGACAGCATCATCAGTGACTGCAAAAACTGGTACAATTGATTAGCTCTCTAGCTTTTACTGGACAAACTTGTGATTGTATAATTTGTTTTCACATTTGTTAGTACATGAGTATGTGGCAGTTAAATGAACAATGCAGTAATTTGTATCCATTAACAACCTTAATGTCGCCTTAATTTTTCTGAACTTATTTTTCTTTTCTCTTTTTCGTGACTCTCCCCCAGTTCATGTGAGGCTGGCGTTTTGCAGTGTCAGTCAGTCCCCGGTTGCCATGTCGATGGCGGCTGGAGCCAATGGGGAGCCTGGACAGCGTGCTCGCTCCCTTGCGGAGGCGGAGTCAGGTTCAGGAGACGCCAGTGTGATAACCCGTCGCCGCAGAGTGGAGGGAGGGGCTGTCTGGGTGCTGCTGAACAGCAGAAAGACTGCAACACACACCCCTGCACAGGTACACAGAGCTGCGGTCCCTGATTGTGTTAACTTCACCGCTTGACTTGAATTTTAGTCTGAAAAACTATCAACTGCTTTTGGAACTGAGCCTAACCCAAAGCTGAGCAAGTAAGTAAGGAATTCTGCAAGATTTGACCCAAGTCCAGTGGGTCCAGAGGTTTGATATGATGTTTGAACAATGACCTGCTTACATTTGATAGTAGAGTAGGAGAGATGTATTCTCACACAACAAAAGATTGTTATGAGGTAGTTACATTTGAGAATAATTTACCACATAATTCTGCTTCTGAAATTGCTCCTAATTGGTCTTAATTCAGGGGTTCCAGTATTACCTCAGAATTCCCAGCTCAGTGTGGTTCATAATGGTGTTGAGTGCTTTGTTCCTGCACTGCAGTGTGTCGCTTCTGTTTCAAAATGTATTTCGTTCTGAGGCTAAGGGGGGGATTTGAGGTGGAATAAAAGAGAAAAACAATATGGCATCCATCCCAGCTTATTTTAGGGGAAATATCTGACAAAACAATACTTTACTGCACACAGAGACACTTCTCTCTAGAACCAAATACACTCTTGCTGGCTTAGGAACAGTTTCTGCCCGGACCCCCTGTCCTGTGCATCTCTTATTCATTCTTACTGACAGCTTTCCTCAAAAATGTACAAAGGGAATTCAACTGCTCACGCTACCCTTTTGGAAACAAAAGATGCTCTATCTCCCAGTCTTTCTGCTTGGTAATTTGAACAACAAAACCATTGCCTACACTCCACTGTGTGGTTTTGTTCTTTGTAAAGACAGTTATTGCAAAGTGAGATTGCACCATATGAAACACGTGAAAAAGTCAAACTCTGGGGAATACCAGTTACCTTGTATCTTAAGACGTGTGCTTAAAGAAATACATTTCTGATAATCTAGTCACCTGTACATCAGAAATGTTCAACAATAAAGATCAGATAGCAGGTTTCCAAAATGGATGTGCAGTTTCTGGAATGAAACCATTTTTGTCCTCTTACTTCTCCTATGGAATTGTGTCTTTACATCTCTCTATGTTTTTACCCACAGAGTCCGTAGGGCCGTGGCTGCCTTGGTCTCAGTGGTCAGTGTGTTCAGTCAGCTGTGGTGGAGGGCAGCAGTCCCGCTCTCGCCGCTGTAGCTCCTCGCCCTGCAGCGGCCTCAGCCGGCAGAGCAAGACCTGCAACACCCAGGTCTGCCTCGGTGAGTCCCTACCATCCATCATGCACTCTTTATTTCCCTCCATCTGGAAATGCACAGAATTGCCACCATTGTGCTTTCTATGGCAGCATAGCAACAGTTGTTAGGTAATCTGCTTGTTACAGTATATAAATAAAAAATTTCATCAGTTCTTGTCTGATTGCCGCATTATTCTTCCCTGCATCCCCAGAGTTCCTCCTCACAAAACCCCCTCCCATCTCTGGAGCTGTTTCTGTCCTGTACTGTCATTACTGACGGTTGATAAGTGTTCCGTGAAATGAGACTCCCATTTTGCTAACTGAGTCTGATTCCCTCTAATGTGAAATAAGCACTTTAGCGGTTTGATGTTTCTGAGATGGGATATCCGGCAGAGGTAAAACAAATGGCATGAAAAATAGTGATATTTAGAGTGATGACGATCATAATATTGCAAGACAGCATTTGCCGGAGAATCTTTGTAGGTATGGGGTGTTTTGATTCTGAGTCCCAGGGTGCAATTTAAGAACGGCTCCTATTTGGATATTTATATCATGAAATATGGATGGTTCTCCTGTAATTGCCGTTGGAATTGCATCACGGCGCCATGGTAATCAAAAAGCAAATTGACATCAGTCAGGGATGAGACAGGCTGTTCCTCTACACCTGCGTGCTCTCATCCAACTTCATCATGGTTTACAGTCCTTCAGAAAATTATTTTCTACAACAATATACATCATATTCTTTATTCTGCAGTATCTAATTGAAAATAGAAGAAAAAGGATTGTCTTTAACATTTTTGTGCTTCATTGTTTCAAGTATATTTTGTACTTGTTTTGTTGGGGTAAGTTGAGCCACAAGGCTAGATGATGAATCTTCATTGTGTTTACATTGTCTTCTCTCTGTGAGGAAGCCTATAGCTAAAAGGATGTAAAGGAAATACTATTACAGAGTGTTTTTGAATATCTCTAATCTGCACCTGTTCTGACACTGTTGTGCAGAGGTGGGCTGCCCCCCTGGCAGGCTGTACAGGGAGTGTGAGCGAGGTGAAGGCTGCCCGTTCAGCTGTGCCCAGGTCAGCGGCAGGGAGGGCTGCTACTCAGACGGCTGTGAGGAGGGCTGCCACTGCCCGCCGCAAACCTACCAACACCATGGACTCTGTCTGCAGGTGGCTTCCCCGTCATCATCCTCATCAACATCAGTTCATAGCCGTGTATCTACTGTATCAAAATGAATTTCAAAACTGCTTTGTTGAGCTGACAGCAATTCAGGATTGCCTCCTGGATCTGAATCTTGTTACAGCAAAGCACATGACACACAGGAGAATACACAGCCAACAAACTTCCGATGAGTGTAAAATAAGCTAACACACCAAAGCAAATTTAACAAAATCTCCATTTGCAGCCAGACGTCTTCAGTCCCCTTTTTTTCAACGTTAACTCCCAGTGCTGTCCTAAAATATGCAGAGTGTTTTAATTCCCATTTAGAAAACATCCGTTTTCACTTTTGGGTGTTTTTAATTTTTTATTTTTCCAAATGTTTGAATGTCTTTTTTTAATGTGTTTTAGGAATGCCCGTGCCTGGTAGACAGAGAGTTCCTGTCTGCTCTGCAGAGTGTTTCTGTCACGCCGCTCTCCTCTCTGCTGCTCCATAACGTCTCTGAGGGAGTGGAGCTTCAGTCTGGAGACACAGTGGCGCACGACTGCAGCTCCTGGTGGGGAGAACACACTCATCATCATCACCATCATTGTCATCATCGTCTCCGGTTTTGCCATTTTCATCACCTTTAAGATTACTTCCACCTTCACCATCATCACTATATTCATCGTCGTCTCCATTATCACCACTTCTGCCAGCACCACTACCAGGTTGTCAAGACTACCATCGCAACTACCACCTTTATCATCATTCTGTTTGTCACTGTCATCATCATCAGTCTTGTCAGTGTTGTCATTATCTGAATGTTGATTTTTTCTGTGTATCACTTTTACATTTTTATCTCTGTTGAACTATGAAATATTTGCAGATATAGTTCCACCCATTCACACATGGGAGCTGCCCAGTACAACCACAGTCTAGTGCTGGCCACTTACAGGATATTTGCAGGTCCTTTAAAGTCAGTTAAGTTATCCCACTGCTTACAACCTCAACAAGTATAATGGAGTGTCATTTGCCTAAGGTACATACCATGTGATAGCATTGTCTAAAACATAAAAAAAAGAATTAAAATGTCTTGGATTAGAGGTGTTAATTTTTCACCATGCGATGACAGGTTAATAACAAAGTGTTTTTCTTTTCATTGTAACTGCCTTACTAAACATAATTGGACTTCATGTCCCTTAACATTTAATTTCCCTTTTGTCCCTTTTCTCCTTTTCTTCTACTGCCCAGTCACTGTTTCACAACTTTCATTAGCTGTGTTTTATTTGGAAATAGCCTGCTTTTGCCAACTTGTTTTTTTTTTAATTGCCCTTAAATTCTCTTCCAAGTAGCACTAAAGGGGTCTTAAAAAGAATGAAATTTGGCTTTCTGAATCTGCAGACACCCTGACTTAGCAGCTTTTCTGGACAGTTGGGTGCTAAGTGCCTGTGTCCAGGACACTGCAACCGTAGTTGTTGAGTTGAGGAGGAAAGTGTTACTTTTTCACTTTCCCTGACCAAATTTTATTAGCTAATCTAGGGCTGTGAGCATGGAACTTTACAGCAAAATGCTTACTTCTCTAACTTTTATGCTATCACCACAACATGCTCATAATTTTTGTCATCAACTTCCCTATAGGCAGATTAACCCAGCTTCTATCCTTCACCTCTCCAGCTGGTGTGAGCACGGCAGGTGGAACTGTTCACTGGAGCACTGCCCAGTAGACGGTGGTCTGTCACCCTGGGGGCCCTGGAGTCCCTGCTCTCTGTCTTGTGGAGGTCTGGGACTGAAGACTCGCTCTAGGGGCTGCACCCATCCCGCTCCGGCCCATGGAGGTAGAGACTGCCAGGGACTGCGCCAAGAAACTACGTACTGCCAGGCCCCTGACTGCCCAGGTAAAGCATTAACCCAGAGTATTTGTAACTTTATTTTTCAATATAAAACAACAGACTTTAAAGTGCTTTTTAGGCATATTGCTCACTATCTGAGTTTGGACTAATGTCTTTTTGCATGTCTCTTCAGTGATTATTGGTCCTACAGAAGAACCAGGCGTACCAGGTATACAAAGTCCTCAATATAAGACTGTATTCTAGCTTCTGTATTTTTCCTTAACGCGTTTATATTCTCACTCAAAATACATCTCATCTTTTCCCTACATTTCTAATATCTTTGTCTTTCTGACTTGCTCTTTTATCATCGTTATCTTTCTTCACAGAACACTCTGTTGTGGCAAGTTTTATTATAAAATCTGTCTGCAAACCTGAATTTGAATTTTTTGAACAGATGAGGATGCTGGCTTCTCTCCCTGGTCGTTGTGGAGTCCCTGCACTAAGACCTGCAGTGATGCTCTCAGCCCGGCCATGAAATCCCGCCACCGAAGCTGTGTCAAACCTCCCTGCTTTGGAGACTCACATCAAGAGAAAGCCTGCAACTTGCCACAGTGCCCAGGTATTATCTGTCTTTCTAAGTCTATTAATTAATACAGTTAATATATTCTTTGTATTAATGAAGCTATGGTAAATGTCTTTCCGACGTCCATTGATGTAGTAATCCTCTTATTTGTTGCTGCTTCTGCAAGGAATATCTGAAAGGGGGAAATAAAAACACACTGCGCTTACTCAAAGGAACAGTTCACCCAAAATACAAAAAAAAAAAAAAAAGATATTTCCTCACTCATTCCTAGTGCTGTCTGTCCATCCAGAGAGATTCTGTGTGATTTGGCGAGGTTTCCAATCTGCCACCAACTTTCCTGTCTCCCTTCACCTGAACAGAAAACTCAACAGCAACAGCTCCTGGATGCCCAACATAATCCATAGCCATCAGGGATTAACAGTTCCATTTGGAACTATTTTCTGTTTAAGAACACTGGCAAACTGTATACACTTCTAATTATTACTCATTGGATTGCTTTAAAAAATAGCCAGCTTTCTCATTAAAATGGCTGTGACCATCTTTGTTGGGTGTGTATTGTGTCATTAAATGCTGAGAGCATGAAGTCATTTTTATGCTGGGAGAAGCCAGCCTGATCAATTTCCTGATCCCAGCCACCTGTTCTTGTTGGGTAGAATTAAAAAAATGACTTTCATCAGTAACAAGCTGATACATGCTGCCAAATGTTAAATTAGAACAGGCACATCAGTCAACTGCCACACCCACAGCTTTGGGCTGGAAAATGCCCCAAAACAAGTTTCACTTTACTACAGTTATTGAATTTGAACGCTGCTTGAATGTTGCTGGATGTTAAGATTGTGATACTAAATAAAACGGGCACATTTTTAAGCTGGTTTGTCAATCCCTAGCCATTGCCATAGCCATTTTATTGACTTTAATCAGCTGGCTGAATTGTTATTCAGAATTTTTTGAATTGTTTTCTCCTGAATCATATCTCTCAAGTTTAATCAGACCTGTTTGTTTGTTGTTTGGCATCGTTTGTGCTGAGCTGTGGTATTTCCTTTTTACCATGTTTATCTCAGAAACTCACAACAGATTGCTTTTTGGACTTGCTGTTTTGTTTCCTGATACATAATGCCAGTGCAAGCATCAGGAGAAATTACTATGTGGCAAGCTGTTTCACTGAACAAATTCATCTGAGAATACTGTGAAGTTTTATGCAAACACAGAAGGTGATTTATTTGGATTGAACCAGGAATGAATTAGGCAACTGAACTGTTATGTCTTGGATTTTATCTAAAATTTATTTGCCATTTGGGGAATAAATAATAGTTTGCACAAACAAAGGGAAGTACCCCCCTTAAAAATGATACTATAGTGTGTCTATGTACTAGGAAGTAGAGAGGAATGTAGAAGTAGAAATAGGAAGGACAGTTTGAGACATTAGTGTGAACAGTCATGAACATCTGGCTATTGCCAAGAAGACTGAAATCCTCTACACAGCATTTTATATTATGCGCTCATTTATTGGTCAAAGCTAAAGTTCTGATCAAGGAAAATATATCAGTTTACTACAGTTATTGTATTCTCATGCTGATTTTCCCTTTTGTTATTTTAGTGAAATAAAACGGCTAACGTTTGTCATTATATCAAAGCACTGAAGCAAACTTCAATAGTCAGGCTATGTTGTGTAGATAAAATATAGTATTTCACTTTCAACCAAATTATTTTCCACAGATTCCTGAACTCTAATATGATTTACCTTCAGCTCCAACAATAGATGAAAATATTATTCATGGATTATTTTTTGTGCGTTTATTTTCGTAGTCTTTCAAGTTATAATTGTAGAGTGCCTGCACACTTTGAATGGCTGTCATCAACTTTATGTCTTTCCTGGTCACTGCAAGTGATCCCCTCTCTGTGACATAAGACAACAGGATTTATGGGAAATGTAGGCTTAATTCTAAGAAAGTACTAACAGTACCTCTGGTGTGTTGCCTCAACCATGGTCTCATTTCTTTAGAGTAGTTCTACCATGGTATCATAATTAATTTTACAACGATGCATTGACTTCTAAAAGTACTGCATGCAACAACTTCAAATATGTATATTGTATGTATGTACAGTATATTGCGTGTATTTCCAGATGGTGGTGAGGTCTGTGTTGGTGAGGATTGTGCCCGGAGGAACTGCTCGTGGACGGATTGGGGCGAGTGGAGCTCCTGTTCACGTTCCTGCGGCGTCGGCCAGCAACACAGGATCCGAACCTTCCTCAGCCCGGGAACCAACGGGTCGTGGTGTGAAGACATCCTCGGAGGAAACCTGGACCATCGCTTCTGCAACATCAGGCCCTGCCGAGGTCAGCTGACCGGACCAGCCTCGAGGGTCAATTTGTTTTCAATTCAACCTTCACTCATAAGGAAGTGGATATTCTAAAAAAATCCCCTTACATTGAGGAACAGAGCAATAATGAAGAGAATGAAGAGTTTACTGGTAGCCTTGCAAGTGACTGTTTCATTTTACATATTGAATTTTATTGAATTGAAAATGAAGTGACCCCCAAGCCTGGACTAGACATGAGCATGCACATCTGCACACACCAAAACATATGATAGACGCTTCAGATAGCACACTTCAGGTGCAATGGATGCATGCATGGATAATTGTTTATGAACACACACACACCTGTCTGTCGATGTGTGTCCTTGTGTATCTGTGTGCCACAGTGGATGGAGGCTGGTCCAGGTGGAGTCCCTGGTCCCGCTGTGATAAGCGTTGCGGCGGCGGACGCTCCATACGCACTCGTTCCTGCTCCAGCCCTCCGCCCAAGAACGGAGGAAAGAAGTGTGAAGGAGAGAAGAACCAAGTCAAACCCTGTAACACCAAACCCTGTGGTGAGACAGACCAACATCTGCACACACATTGTTCACTTATTGATTTTTGATTACTAAGAAACAATAGACAGGCGTTTACTGCTGAGTGCCATGAGGTTTCATGGGCCCACCTGAGGCTTTAGGCGCCAACTTAATGAAGCCAATGACTATCCAATGACAATGACATCCAAGCCAAGGCTCTATGTGGAAATTCACAGCAAATCCCACATGGGTAAAGTTGCATCACATCCTGTACTGGTGACTGTTCATTAAATCAGCACATGGCTATTTTTCTCGCTAAGTCTTTGTATTCGAACAATAGCCGCAGCCTGCGATCAGCATTCATGGCAACCCACTGTATGAGAAGAAAATGCCTGCAACGTCATGGGAAAATTATGAATTAGTGACCTTCCGCCTGTGTATTCCCAGATGAGAAAAGTTGCCCGCCAGGCCAGGAGTTTGTGTCCTGTGCCAACGAGTGTCCCCAACGTTGTTCTGACCTCCAGCAGGGCATCGAGTGCCAGGGTAACACTGAATGCCAGCCTGGCTGTCGCTGCCCTAAAGGTATTGTGGCTGCTATCATTTTATTACCCGATAAGCCTCTGTGTGTGTGTGTGTGTGTGTGAGTGTGTGTGTGTGTATTAATCTGGGCAATGATTCCCTAAAGATTATGCACCTGCTGTCCTTTATTCAACAGATAAGCACCTGTGTGTGTGTGTGTGTGTGTGTGTGTGTGTGGTATACATGCACTGGTGCACAGGTGGGTATTTGAGTTAGCCAGGTGCTGTTGCCCCAAAGCACTGTGACTGCTGTTATTACTGGCGAGGGGAGGATTTACGAATGAATCTCACTGTTAATATCACCTTTGTCCCTAAACCAGAGGGCAGTTGTGATCCTATTTCCAATATGACTTTGGGGAGCTCAGGATTGTCTGTTCTGACTTCATCCTCCTCCAGTATCCCTGTCAGTCTGTACAGCCTGTTGGTAACATTAGATATCGATATAAAAGTGTGGCTTTTTGTGGCCTGGATTTCAGAGATACTTTGTAAATTACATTTGAACATTTTTTCTTAGTATGCCTCTTTGGATGCTGTCTTTGTTTTACTATTGTTATTCCCTGGCCCTCTGAGCCTCCTTGTCAACCTATCTCTCTATCGCCACCTCCCAAATTGCAGTTAGGCCAGGATTTAGTGGATTCTTGAACCCCGTTTGACTCTCTACTTACAGGGCTGAAAATCGGCCTGATTTAAACCAGATTTGCTGCCTATCCTGACAATTGCAGGGGAAACCCCAATTTGAGGTTTAGGTGCAGCCATTGTCCAGCAAAGATTATCTGGTGGTGTGAGGTGTTTACAGATTCAATTTTGAGCACACAAGATATTACAGTTTAAGAATGGGAAATGACTGATGTGGAAAAAATAATGCAGACCTCCGGTTACTAGCCTAGTTACAGTCACATTAACTTTGTTCTAATAAAGCCTACTGTAAAGTGCACAGCCCATCTTGACTTAGTTTTGACTGTGTGTGGCAGGATAATTTAGTTATATCACAAAGTGTACAATACCTCACCCTTGCTTTATTGTCAGGTGTCAGCATATTTACAACCGAGAGATAAAAACATCTGTGGAATCCATCATTATTGTGTGACGCAATGCAGCTCTAAATTGGTCAGGATTTAAAAGGTTTTCTCATGTGTCCCAGCATTAGCCCTAGACTAACCTGTGTTGGCTAACTCTTGTTTCCTCTTATTAAGGTCAACACTTGTCGCTAAACTTGAGTATGCGTGTGTGTCCCAGGCCAGCTGCAGCAGGACGGGGTGTGTGTGCAGCTGTGGCAGTGTGACTGTGTGGACTCGTTGGGACAGAGCTGGGCAGCAGGCAGCTGGCATCAGGTGGACTGTAACAACTGCAGCTGCTCTGACGGACAGCTGCTCTGCACCAATCACAGCTGCCAACCCACTTGCAGTTGGAGCTCCTGGTCCAGTTGGGCGTCGTGCAGCACTTCCTGTGGGCAGGGCCAGAGAACCAGATACAGGTGAGAGGAACCTGCCAAATAACTGTTTGAAATACATATAAGGCCAGTATTAATGCCTTTTTCAGTTTTCTTTATTGAAAACAAATCGCTTCCATTCTTTTATCAAGCTGTATTTTTGCTCCTTGCACTTTTTGGTGTATCTGTTTGGTGTATCTGCAGTAGTTCTAAACATCAGGACTTTAACTCTGTGTGTTTCGGAGGGAAATGTGACTACTCTCAACTGTTGAATTCACATATCCTCAAGTGGTGGTAGAACGAATACAGAGGAAAGACTGATTTGATGTAAGCCAGTCTGTATAAAAGCAGCATGTAAATGACATAAAAGAAGATTTTGTTTTTGATATGCAAGCCTCGAAAGGAGGTTATGATCAACCAAGACACAGGTAATATTATATCATCCTGTTTCCAGTGTGTTATTTTTCAATTTTCAACATTGTCTGCAGTCCCCTGATCATGAGAGCTGAGATGAAGCAAAACATAAAACATCTGAAGGCAGATGGTGACAGTGAATCTCCAGGGCAGCTGGTGTCAGAAGTTGACTGCTCTTTAACTTAGAATAGATGAGATGAAACCTAAATGACCCTCATGGGGAAACTGGATTGCTGCAGCAGCAAAGCCAGGATATGCAATAGACAAGAATAGAACGCATAGTGAGTACTGAAGATTATAACAAGCAAAGAGCATATTGAGATTAATACAGCAGATATAATAGCAATGCTAAAAAAGTGAAACCCTACAGCCAAAAGCTCAGTGTTACTTGAACAAATGTAAATATATTAAATATAAATATATTGTGATACTTTTGTTTGTCAGGTCTCTGATCCCAGAGGCTGCAGGAACAGACTGCCAGTTTGAGGAAGTCCAGCATAAGCCATGTGACCCTGGACCCTGCCCGCCCCTCTGTCTCCATGACAACCAGGAGCTCAGCGTGGGAGACACCTGGCTACAGGGAGAGTGCAAGCAATGGTGAGACAGACACACACACACACGCGCGCGCGCTCAGAGATAGGTCAGATGAATGGTTGCAGATGAGCATTGTGGGCATTGAAAAAGAAATGAGAATTCAAAAGATTCCCAACTCTCTCTTTTGCTTTGCCTCTCAGTACATGCACACCCGAGGGAGATTATTGTCAAGACATCGACTGCCGAGGTGGGTAGCTGTGTTTATTTAATAAGGAAGAGTGCACAGGCGCTGGACAACAACATAGACACCATTGTAATTTTAAAAAAAGAAAAGAAAAATATGCATAAATCCATGTGATGTGATGTGTCATATCGATCAAAAACTTCTGGTTTTTCAGGAGGCAATCCAGTCAAAAAAGATTTATATGATAAAAGTTGACTTGCGTGTTGCCAGATGTTGTTATCTGGAAAAGTAAACACCAAATGACCAAATCTCATGTCTTGTTGTCAGTGGATGGTGGTTGGACCCCGTGGTCGGTGTGGTCCGACTGCCCGGTGACCTGTGGACGGGGGATGCAAGTTCGAACCCGGGCCTGCGTCAACCCTCCGCCCCGCAACAATGGGTCTCACTGCAGCGGGCCAGAGAGGGAGGCCCAGGACTGCCACACCCCTCCCTGTCTGGGTTTGTATTGAATCAGAGATGCAGGCTGGAATTGCTAGTTTAGGAGTTTCATTTCAAAGGTTTTCAAAGTGGACTCCCAGGGGTCCTTGAGGGCCTTCCAAATGAGGAATAATTATATTTCACTCTAATTTAATTCACTATAAATAGTTACAATACAAAAAAAAATAATGTTTGAGTGATTATTTTAACATTATATTCTAATCTCACCACTTTGAATCTATTTGTCATTGTTCAGGTGTATGACATCTTAACAATTTAATACTTAACACAAAGCAGATTATCTTTTCATATCAGCGTCCCTATAGGGCAGAATTACATTGTGGCTTAATGAAAGACAACCTGAGGGTCTAGGACATGAAAATGGATGATTTCCCTTTTCACGAATGTCCTGACTTCCGGTTGGATCCACACACTGAGGTTTATTTCCCTTCATGTAGTTGCCAAATATACATTAGAGATGCATTACGTTTACACTTTTGTGCAAATGTTTTTTGAATGTGTTTTTGGCTGATAATTGGTGATTGGGTATTCAATGCATCATGAGTGCATTTTTATTTGTATTTCATGTGTTTTTGCTTGATCCAAATAAAGTCTGATCACCCAGGAGATTAGGGCCGATTCAAAGCCTGAGCCATGTGCTTATGATCTGGGAACAGAAGATTTTTAGTGACCCAGTTTTGTTAAGATAATACAGTAGGCTTCTTATTACTCTGATCACACCGGCTCTCCTGCTCTTTGTCTCCAGATGACCTTTGCCCCTGGTCGCCATGGTCACTGTGCTCCCGGAGCTGCGGCGCAGGGTCGGTGGTGCGGCGCAGGGTGTGTGTGTGTGAGGAGGGAGGCGACGCAGCCTGTCCCACCGAAGTCGAGGCTGAAAGGAACAGAGAGGAGACCCAGCTTTGTTACAAACGGCCCTGTCCAGGTAAAGTACAGCCAAACTCCTAGTGTTTCCCAAATGTTATTTTTGGCGGAAGTCAACTGGGCAGACTCAAGCTAAACAGAGTGAAATTGCAGAAAGGAATGTGAGTGTGCAGTACAATAAATCTCCTACTTTTTTTACTGTCCTTCTGGGGTTTCTATTTGTGGTGCATCTGTCTGATGTTAGGATGGATTGCCACAAGTGAATAGAAAGTATTTAAGATCATGCATGAAATCATCACATCAAAAAGACACACAGCAAAATGTTCATATTAACCTGTCACAGATTTAGTCAGGAGGCACATTATCAGTGACAGAAATGTTACAAAGCTAGATTGTAAGTCACTCGCAGAATTTGTCTATTATGAATAATTGATTGTGTGGTTGAGTTATTATTGTTGGACCATTTGTTATTGCTTATCTCACATTGTTGCTAAATGAATTTAGCAACAATGTTTTAACAATAAGTTCTATTGCATTTGATGCAGCCTTGCACTGAGAACTGAAAAAGAACATTGAGGATAATTTGAACAAAGATATCCCGTTGAAATAGCCAAAAGCTACAGACCCTGAGGTCTGCTATAAATAAAGGTCCAATGTACACTCAGCTACTTGGTAATAGGTTTCCTTGGGAGCAGTGCATAAGTTAAATGTCTTTTGGGCTGATTCTGGAACAGGATTTGTTTTCCAGGACCAGCCAAACTGATTTATATCCCGACATCCAAGCAGAGCAAGGGGCAAAATGATGGGAATACATTTTTTGTATCAGATGGGCTTACTTTTATCTCATGACAGTCCAGGAGTTGTCTGTCACAGAAAAAAGGATGTAAACCTTCAGTTTATGGTTCTCACACTGTCCTATTAGCTAAAACTCCCTCGCCTGGTACTTTATTTAGATTAAAACAAACACTTTTTCATATTTCATTGTAGGTTTTTTTCTTCTCTGTCATTGTGTATGTCTCTGTTTTTGCATGTATGTGTCTGTGCCACGTCTCTGTGTTTGTGTGCAGCCTGTCCCATGTCACAGTGGAGCGTTTGGTCCCAGTGCTCCTGTGTGTCCCAGAGGCAGCAGCGCTACCGTTTGGCTCTCTCCCCCGCCACCAGGGGGCAACAGTGCACTCCTGTGGAAACACAGAGCCGAGCGTGCAGCCTCAGTCACTGTGGTGGTGAGTGACCCTGATTTTTGTGTGTGTGTGTGTGTGTGTGTGTGTTTGTGTGTGAGTCCAGCATGTGTATTTGCTTGCATTTAAGGTGTGCTGATCCATATATATAAGACAAATCCTGGTAAACATTCATGCACATGTTCGCAGGTACCACATACACAATATACATATACATGATACATATTCATATACATTATGCACATGTACATATTATACTACTGTGTATTTCTTTGGCTCATAATTTATTTATTTATTTTCCAAGGCATAAAACTGTCATTCTTGTAATTGCTGCTGCTGTATCACCTTGAAGTTCTCCTTCATGGGATCAATAGAGACAACTCTTAAATCTTAAGTCTTAAAACATAAGCTGGTGATTTAAAGAATTGTCACTGCTCTGAGGAGTTTTTGATTTATCTTGTCAGGCCGCTAAAAAAACGTAGAAGTGGCTAAATTATATGCAAGATGAAAGAAATCAAGCGCTTTTCTTGTTCTTGATTTTTTTAATTTCTTCAAAAGTATACCACTCATTTATGAAGAGTGTATGTATTTTGTTTGCACTCATTCCTCATTGGCTTCTCTCCCCTGTTTGCAGACTGTGAAGCCCCATTCGTGTACTCAGAGTGCGGTGCACCCTGTGAGAAGCATTGCGCCCTGCAGGGCAGCAGAGACGTGTGTTTAGGTGTCAGGGAGTGTACGCCCGGCTGCTACTGCCCACAGGTACACAGAGCATGGATGGTTCATCGTTACTGATCTGCTTTATTTCAGATATGTAGGATTTGTTCAAACAGACAGTAGTCAGAACTTGTCCTCTTTGACTCTTAAAAAACTGAATGGTTGTAGATCGATATGAATCTCTCTCTAATACTGTGAAAGCCACTCCAGTTGGCTCCATCTCTAGGCTATTTCCATTTGCTGCGGTATGATGGCAGTTGAGGCTCATCTTGATCTCATCGTCTTGGAGCAAAAGTGCTTTTGGGAATTCTTGTGGACAAATGTGAATGAGCCTGGTCTGAAAAGTATGAAGCCTTAGCTCTCGAGTCATATCACAAGTTATAATTTCCTAGACTAGCACGGCTATACTAGGCCAGAGTAAAAGATACATGGACATCATTTTAAGCATTGACATATGCAGTACGCTGGATGTCGTCAATATGTCACTGTAATACAGATTGCGGTGTCAAGATAGTGCTGTCACTTGGCCCAGTTTGGGAGCTCTCAGTTTGATTTATCACAAAAACCTAGTAGACAGATGATGCATCTGAAGCAATGAGAAGGGGAGATAATGAAAAGCAGTGGTATAGACTACACCAGTGCTCGTTATGATAATTCGTTCCATTGGTAATGACTTACTTTTAAATTATGTGTCAAATGCATTGCTCTCTGATGGAAGGTCGTCCATTTCAAATGACAGAATCTGTTTATGTTGCATCACCCCATTGCAGATACATTGAATTGTGTTGTTTATGTATGTGGAAAATGCTTTACCCTGCTTTTTATTGTCTCTGTAATGAACTTATGATGAGAGCTTTTCGACAACCGCTTCGTCAATACATTTAAGCCATGAGGTCTTTGTGTAGAACACTGTGCGTAGTTTGCAGTCACATAAATGGATTACGGATTTACCGCAGGGGACGCAAGTTTGCTTCATTAGACACTTAAACATCTTTAAACCTAGGCACATGAGCTGAGAGATCAAGATCAAGCAGTGCTATATTTTGAAGCATTCAGAATAAAATTGACTCTTGTTGTTTCCCACATTTGGCTTGTGTGTGTGTCAGGAGCATAAGTATCAGGCCAGTGATCTTATATTAGTTATTTGTCTGTTGCCTCATCTCTAATGTAATACGCTCTCAGCATGAAGCCACAGTATGAATACAAGGCCTCCGCACTATCAAGAAAGTCTAACTTCAGCACCGTGCCAGGGCTCACTTTGTTTTGTTTTCCCTGCCAGGGTCTGTTGCAGCAGAACGGTAGCTGTGTTCCTCCAGAGCAGTGTGGTTGCATCCATCTGCAGCACCAAGATTCAGGACAGCCACCCACCCCTGTCACTGTCCCTCAGGGTGCCACAGTCACCATAGGCTGCAGTACCTGGTGAGATCCCGTCTGCTGTCTACAGTGTACATGGAGCCAGAATACAGGGGCTTAGATCAATAGATTAAAAAAAATGAAAATTAGTTTGCTTCTCAGGGATCAGAGGGCTGGAAGCCAGTGGTTTGAGAGACACTTGGAAACAAATAAATAGCGGCTAAATTGTTTCTGCCATGGCTACCACTGTATATTTTAACTACCCTAACATCTGTGCCTTTCTGTATCCCCCTATACCAACATTTTAGTCTCCCTCTATTGTCTCTGTGTCTGTCACCTCTCTCTGTTTATGCTGTTTCTGTTTTACACCGTCTGGGATGTATCAGTCAGTTTGACAGAGTAGTGTATCGTTATTATCCTCTTGCTCTCTGCTGTGTCCTCCAGCCTCTGCAATGATGGGACTTTGGAGTGCGACGTGAGAGAGTGTGAAGGTAAGAAAGTGGAGAAGTAATACACCAGAATAATCACTGATGGTTTTGCTTGAATAATCTTAAGTCACTAAATATATTTGGTAAATAATCTGCTAAGAACTCTCCATATCCTCCCCCTCGTTCTATCCTACTGCCCCTGCCTTCTCTCTCACGACTTCCTACATTACGTCTAATACTCTGTTTTATCTTTACGCTCTTCTCCTCCTCATTTTCTCGTCTATCTCTTCTTTATTCATTCTGTTTGTTTCCTCCTCCCTTCCCCATTCCCTCCATTTCAGTCATTCTCAGCGAGTGGTCGGAGTGGACTCCCTGTTCCCCGTGCATACCGTCTTCCTCCCTGCAGCATAGCATCGTCCCAGCGGGGATTGCCGTTGGCAGTGGTCTGGTCTCGGTCCAGAGGCGCTACCGGGCCTGTTTGGACCCGGACTCCGGTCTTCCCATTTCTGGACAGGAGAAAGAGGCCCAGTGTCCAGGGCCGCTGGAAGAAGAGAGGCTCTGTCCAGACACGAACATGTGCAGAGGTAATGATATTCTTCATGAGAAACAAAAGAGCTTTACTCTGAACCAAAGTGAGTCCCTTACTTTAATCCAGAACTCCAGCTGGTCTCTCAGTCTGCCTCCCCCCTCACTTCGTCAAGCTCCAGCACCTCTTCCAGCTCCAGCCAGTGAATCATCCAAAAAGAAAAGCAACAAATGGGGAAGTTTTTTCTGCCCGAGTTCCTTTGGATATGTTGCCTCAGTTTGACCCTCAGCTCCCACTGGTGCAGCCTTAAAAGACTGCGAGCAGACAGAGTGGTGAACTAGTCAGAGTAAGACAAGCATGGCACCACAGAACAAAATGAATTACAGGGTCGGTCAGAGAGTGACTGCAGTAATGAAGTGACTCTTGTCTGCCTTTCTCCGGAGAAGAGAGCGAGGTGAAGCTTATGCCCAGAATATGAGTGGCATACACGACCAGACGAAGGAAAAAAAAGTAAAGGAAGGATTTGCAGACAGCCAGGCATTGTATGAAGGTAATGATGCTAATGGATTTTTAAAGCACCTTATATGAATAGTTCCTAGGGGTACAATTAGAGCCTTTCAAGTGTTGCTGTAGGATTTGAAATGCACTCCAGAAAAACAAAGGAGAAAAAGATAAAGAAACAGCGGGCTAGTAAAAAGAATAAATAAATTTACAGTGCCCAGTTTGAAACATAGATGGCAAGTGAATGTGTGTGTGAGTGTGTTTATCTGTCTGTGTGTTAGCCCTGTGATGGACTGGCGACTTGTCCAGGGCTGCCTTCCACCCAGTGTATGCTGGGATAGGCCGCAGCCCCCTCACGATCCTGGTTTGGAGTGAGCGAATATAGAAAATGGATGGATGGATGGAATTGACTGTTGTTCCATCTCTGTATATATAGTCTCTATCATGGTTTAATAAGAACAAAGCTGTGGATTTGCTGGTACTACAGAAATATGGCAAAGACAAACACAGGAGAAGAAGAAATCAACATGGTGAGGCTGTAAAATAGAAACAAATCTTTAAAGAAGATTCAGTAAAGGACAGTAAAGTACACAGCTAGTCCAATCTAGCAGTGCAGACACAGACATGTAATATACAGTCTAGCACCTTGCAAGTCAGACTTGGATGTGGCAATACTGCCCTTTGGATGCACTAATACAGTACAGATCTCTTCAGACTAATACCAGGCCAAAATGTGGTGCTGAGGAGATTATTAAGTTCTGAAATGACACCCCAATAGACATGTAACGTCAGAAATCAAACTGGATTTTCTGCCAACAGACAGGTTTTAGATCACTCTAATGGAGAATAATTGAGTAAATCTCAGGATTTCTCTCTAGTGACGACTAAATTAAAAGTGGATGTCTACTAATGGGCAGGATCAGTACTTGGTATCAGCCAGCGTAGCACACAGAATTGGTACTGGCAATGAAGATGTTGTATAAGGCTCCCCTTCCCAGTTGTTGTGACAACATTGTGAGCCAGTTCCTTGATGCCAGTGTAGGTTAATACTTTGCATCTGCAGATACTTTAAGTTAAGTTAACTTGCAATCAGTATCCGCTGTGAAAAATTGCTTTTGTGTATCCCCGCTGCCCTCTTCTCATTATTCCCTCCAGGAGTGAAAGTAGAAAAGAGACTTTAAGAAAAGAAGAGGATAATGTCCATCTATCTTTGTGGAGACATGAGGCTGATTGGATTCGGTGTCGGTGTGCGCAAAGAATGAGTCATCCCGCATCTCGCTCAATCATCCCTCTCGATCATATCATTCCTCTCCGCCACCTCCCGTTTGGGTATGAATGGAAATGGCTTTGAATCACAGCGATGCCCAGTGGACCTTGGGTTTGATATGCATGTCAAATATGAGAGGTGGTGTGCTTGATCATAGTTTGTGAGGCTCGCTGCGACCATGCGAGATGAGAATGCCTCTCATCTCAAGTGAGCCCAGATGTCTGGAAACTGCTTAGTCAGGAAAAACAAAAGTTAGACTCCGCTCGTATCAAACTGTGGCCTCAAATATGTTTCGTAAACCATAAATCAGTAGTTCTTAACAGTTGTCAGGTATGCCTGCAAACTTGACTATGTCCATTTATATAAAAACGTTGTTGATGATTACAGCAATTACAGCAACGATCATGATTCTAATTACAGTGATTACGGTGAGAATTATGCTGATAGAAATGAAGAGGATAGAGCAGACGATGGTAATGAT
>OMKZ01021592.1:24024-45568 GCA_900302535.1 Neoniphon sammara | reverse complement strand
TTGGTCTAAGTTTGTTAATAATGAGTGTGCAAAATCCTTTTTAGGCACTTAAGCGTTACTAGTTAGTTAACTAGTGTGCACATGTGCACAGCGGACAAAGGGCAAGTGTTTTGCATTCCTTGTGATTATTACATACAATGTGAAATTTCAGCAGCGGCGCTCACCATTCAGCACTGGTGCAAATGCATATAGGGGAAACAGAGACATAACTCACACTCATCTTCAGACCAGCCTGTAGCAGACAGTTTAAAAGCTACCTTGTCAAACTGTTGGAAACACTGTGAAATGTTAGTATATAAATACTGCATTTATTCCACCAAGGACATTACAATTTTTGAAAGAAGAAAAAGCCAATTTGAGGGAGAGAACACGAGTCAGCACACTGAAATGTGTACCTGTTCCAGAATAGTCCCCACTATTTGCAAGGTTAAAGGGATAGCTCAGTCCACTTTTAACATTGACAGGACCATGCTGACTTTGTTTTATCGTGCTTTTATTGAATCAGTTTTATCTTTCTGTCTTGTTTCATGGTTTGGAAACGTGTCCGTAAAAAACAAAAACTGTTTAAACCAAATTGTGAAATGGTCTAGCAAGCTGATTGGAGAGTCTCAGCTTCACCCAGAATCCCTGTATGCTAAACAGCTACAGAGGATAGCTAACTCTATTGTAAGAGATGACTCCCACCCTCCAAATGGTGAGTTTCAGCTGCTCCCATCAGGTCGGAGGTTCATGGTACCTGTTTGTAAATCCAGACACTACAAAAACAGCTTTGTACCAGTAGCCATCAGTGCTATTAACAAGTGAGAGAAACTGCAACATAACTTATGTATTTATTTCTTGTACTGTTTCTTTTATCTTGTTTTTATGATTTTTTTTTTTATCTACTGATGTTTTAACTTATCTTGCTTTTTATCTTGGGGCCGTCCTCTTTGTTCTTTTAGCTTAAGCACTGTCGTCACTTTGTCTTGTTTTGTGCTGTTCTGTGTGTTTACAATACAAGATGACTCACTCACTGTAAACCGAATTTACCCAAGGGTACAATAAATATTCTGAATCTGAAATCTGGTAAAAACAGTACTTACCCACGATAAAGTCCAATGTAGGTTTAGCTTCTTCCACGCTGGCCTACTCTTAGTGCTCTGGGTGGCCTAGCCATGATCAATCCTGTCGGACCAACACATTCAGCATGCAAGCACTACAAAGTAAAAATCAACCAATATCCCAATACAAAATAATCGATGTGCAGAAAATACAAATACAGCAACTATGTGCAAACACTTAGCAAAACTTCACGCCATGCAAAAATAAATCACACTATAATAACTACCCTGTGACATGATGGGCAGATGGACAGACAGAAAGACAGAGCCCATTCCATAGTCCCTTATCTTCAATTGTGCTGGACAGTTAGGTCTTGGAAACTTCCACACAAAAACATGAATGAAATAAACCATTAAAAATGAGTTGATCCTGTATTGTTGGTGTGCATTAGAAGTACGTTTTTTAAATTACCTAAAGGAAGGCCGAAGTTGCATCACTGGTGAGAACCTGAAAAGCCGCCTGTGAGAATAGGTGGAATATTGCTTGAAGGAGGGAAAGGTGACAGGTTAGTGATTTTTATAGAACTGAGTGGTAGAGTACACTGAGGTCCAATGTGAGCTTTGTGTGTGAGCACACCAGCTTTGCAGGTGGTGATGAATCAACCTAAAACCAGCCTAAAGACACCTGCTGACTAAGATTAAAGGAAAGGAAATACACCAACACATACACACACTGAAACACAAATGCACATGTGTGCGTGCACACACACACACACATGCACACACACTAACTCATCCACACAAATGCACACACACACATGCACACATCTGGAGATAAAAACAATTCAGAAACCTCACTTTTTTCTCGCTCGTTCCTTCTTTCTTTGAGAGAGGGCTAAGATAAATATTCACTTATTAAAGCGTAACTGGAATTGACTGTGTCATGCATCAGGCTAATAGCTGAAAGCCGTGGTTCAATACAGTGGAGTTGGGAGAGGCTTCGCTAATGGAAGAAGTGACGTGGTTGCAGCCCGAATGTCATTCATCAGACTGCACACTGTTCGTTAGGGGCTACAAAGCCCTGCCATCTTACACACTCAGGCTCATCTATTAACCCTAGGCAAAGGCACCCGCCGGATTATGGAAATAACAGATTCAGGAAAATAGGACACCGATAGGCCATCCATGTGGAAAAGATTGGTGTCAGGAGAGTGTTGTGAAATACGTCTGACTGCAAGGGATGTGGCCATTTTTCTTTTCTCTGAAGGTCTAGGTGCTGTTGCGCTTGGAGAGCTGAGGGTTGCATCAGGAGGAACCTGCGCCAGACATTATGGTCCCACTTATTACATTCCTGCCCACCACTAATAGGGCGCTCTGACTGTGGTCTGCATATTCTGCGTCATTGAATGAACTCAATGTTATTCACAAAGATCTAATATGAGGGTTAATGTCTTTTCATTTTTGGGAATGGAAAGCGCAGTGAGACTGAGATCAGACAAAAAGAATATGACAGGAGGGATGAGAGAGTGGAAGAAGGAGAAGGGGACCAGGAGGCTCATGGGCAGTAAATTGGCCCACAAAGATTAGGACAGAACACAAAACACACTGTGGTGAACTCTAGGGCAGCCACAAAATCAGGCTATGGCCTCATGCTTTCAGATCCCAGATAAACCTAACCCAAGTACCCTCAAAGATGGTATTGGGTATATGCTCTCCTGGGGAAGGAGTGTTAATATGATTTGTTTGAAGCACAGATGCACCACAGAATCAGGAGGAAAAAACACTTGAGGTTCATTTCTTGCTTCAGTTACTTCAGGATACTTGTGACAGCGCATGCAATCAGATGGGTGCGAAATTTGTAGCTTTTGGTCATTTGTTGGTTGCTACCTTTTAGTCGCTCACTTTGCTTGTAGTAATTCAAATGCAAACTAATCCTACACAAAGTAGTGACCATGCCAAGAAAAGGAACATTATAGAAGTAATAGCACAAGGACGCCCTGGTGATGGAGCACCATGTAGAGCATGTACCAGATTCTACTGAACACAGTGGCCCGGGTTTGATCGTGGCCCAGCCCCTTTGCTGCATGTCATTCTCTCTCTCTCTGCCCTGTCTGTCCTGTGTCTCTCCATTGTAGCTTTCCAATAAAGCAGAAATGTCCAAATGATCTTTAAAAAAAAAAAGAAAAAAAAAATAGAATAAAAGCTAAGTCACTACACTACATTGTTTATGTTAAGTTTTCTTTCGTAATCCTTTATCTCAGCAGTTCCCATGGTTTGTGGTGGCTATGTCTTGCTAAAACAAACAGAAGATGTAGGCACTGTATCATGGTAAAATCTTTGTGTTGCCTTCCGTGAAAGATAATTGTTAACCTCTGATGTTAACCTTCTAATTACTGATAATGTGGCTGATCCAGGTTTGCAGAAGTTACAGAACTCACCACCAGGCACTATGCATATTTCCCGGTTGTGAGATATGATTTGTTCTACTCCTCTGCTCTCCTGGATTCACTGTGCTTCAAGCCAAAAATCCTTCTGTTGGGAGTAAGCCCTTAGTTCCACTCGGCCCTGGGCCATGACAAGCAGAGAATGTTTCTCCCACACTACCTCATAGTGAGAGAATGCCAGAGTAGAGCATCCAGACCTAGGGACAATAGAGGTGACATGGCAGGGTGATCCAGGACGCGTGCACAGGGTGCTCTGGCTCTGGACACACAAAGAGCTTGAGCCTGCCCTAGATCCCACACAGCCCGAGGGGGTGACGTGATGTCACATGCACCCACCCTGCAACAAAGATTGTGTTTAGTCAGCAGTTTGATATGTCCAGGGCTTGGCCGGCTCCTCCATCCACAAAAAGCCAGAATGCCCAGAGGGCTACTGGGGATCTATGGCCCAGAACTCTGTTAGGCAACAGGTGTGCAGTGTCAAGACTGAGAGATGCAAATATAAAGATGAATGGATGAGTTCAGAAAAAAACTGGGGGGAAAGACTCCATGCAATAATAAAAATGTAGCTTTGCTTTGATCAAACTTGAACTGTACAGGTCCCTGATATTTTTCTTTCTACTAGTTATGATTCAAAATAGCTGCCATGGGCCTCATCCATAGCCTCTCCTTGCCTCGAGTCAATTGCCAAAACTTGCACCACATGCATCTCCCTCATGTCTCATCTTTTGAAATAGAGCTGGCATAATGAATTCAGTTTGGAGATAAGGGAGCGAACACGCTCTCCCCCACTGTATGATGGATGTTTATTGCCTCTCCTCACTGCCATAATGGGTTTTGGTGCTGAAAGTGCTCCCTCTTGCCAACAAGAAGGTCCAATTTTTCTGTTCCAGCCCAACATTGACCAAAATATCTAATTGCTCCATGATGTTTGGATTGAAGACACAGGCACCATTCAACACTTGTGTAGAACATTACAGCAGGGGCTATTATAAAGTGGGAGCTCAAGATTGACTGGCAGCCATGGGGATAGAAATGACTCTTAAATAATGATATGTTTATGAGGTTGGTTTAAGGAAGCATATTATTAGTGTTTACATTGGAGATCCAGAGCAGATGAGACAGAGAGTTATTGTAGACACCAGGGGACACTGTCTCCCAGGCTGCTGGGCCTGTCCTGAGAGCTGTCAGTACATCCTACTGTCAATCAGTAACTCTGTCAAAAACTGTAGTGTGGATCTCATTGATATCCAAACACACCAAGGTAAAATATACTTAAATGTTCTTATTTTTATATAAGTGTACCCCCTGATTTCCAATAAAATATAAGATATGATAATTACAGAGAAAAAAAAATAACCCTGTATGTTCCCTAGAAATACTTTTTCTCTTTTCAACAAGGTTCATTTTTTTCAATCTCTTTGGAGCTCATTTGTATATAACTTTAATTGAATATCCACATCATGTCCTGAATTCAAATGACTAATCATGGAGCAGATCTCAGTGTTACTTTCTTTCCTTCCCCCTTTTTTTTTATCTGCCATCTTCATTCCTCACCTGTCCATCAGCTCACATCTCCCAGCACAGCAGGAATCAACCAAACTGACAGACATCCTGCTCCGACACAAAGTCAACCATGCATTTGTGGATCACACAAGGTCATCATGGTGATGAGCACTGGTGGGGAGGGGCATGCAGTGGTCCGGTTGGGTGAGCAGCAGGAAGTATCACTTTAATTCATCTCAATCCATCATCACAGTGATGAATGACTCCTGCTCGTTGGCAACAACCAGGTTGGGTTTGGGTTTTCATGATGGTTCTGAACCAAGAGAACACAGAGCTGTGATAGCTTATAGACTAAATATTTTTAATCAAACATTAATGCATGTGGTGATACAGTGATTCAAGAGATCTTGGTTATTGTTGCTTGGAGACTGAGAGAGAAGATGAGAGAATGAGACAATAACATGATCCACAGCAATAAACATTAAGAAGAAAACATCCGCCACCCATAGTTTCTTTTCCCCTTTCACACCAGCTTCCATTTGGCTTAGATTTGGGGTGGGAAGAAGACCCTAGTTTGACATACTTACATGTGTAAATAAATCAGATTCCACAGTATGTTCTGCCTGTGTACTGGAACACAGCGCTCCGATTTAAACTTAGTGACTGAATATGAAAAGGCACAGAAAGAGCTAACAGGCTGGCACTCCAGATGCAGCCAGATGCATCAGCTCTGCCTTGTTGGAAGAGGTCGAGGGAGACTTGGGGCTACCAGCATCACTCTTCCAGTAGCAGTGTGGATTTCAGTGACTGAGCCAAGCTTGGATTCTAAATGGCTCTGTGACTCCCTCCCTGCTCATTGCCAGGATTCTCCTGTGTTGGCAAGCTTGTGGCAGGGTCATTAGATAAGGAGACAGACTCTCTGGCCCCTCTAAACGTCCCTCTCAGCAGGAGAAAATAAAATGCTTTTACTCTCTCCCTGTTTGCTCATAAGTGGAAATAGAACAAGACAAAGCAAATGACTACACAGAGGGAAGCGTGGTAGTGGACCTGTAGTCCTGCACACTTTGATTCAAGATTTTAGGTAACTGAGGCCTCAGTCTGATTCATCTTGCATTACTGATCCACATACAGTATTAGTCACTACGGGTAATCAAAAGAATGATCTATGATCTTCTCTGAGCACCAGGGTTACTGTGACACACTATTTGAAATAAACAAACACCACCCTCTAAACAGTATTTCAGCTATAAAATTCCACTCACTGAATTACCTGGAATGCCAGCTGCAGGTCTGCTGCAAACACAAAGCCTCAACAAACAGGATTTCTCCTGACCCAGCTAGCCTTGGGACTAATTATCATCTTATGGAAATGTGACTATTTCTGCATCTTCCATATCCCTAATTATTTCTGTTATTCCAATATCAGCCCGGCTTTGATGTCCCAAATCCTGTATTTAAATAGTGTAAGATTCCTATTCTCTGTGCCCTCTGAGAATTGTTCATGTAAAATACATGGACTCAGAGTGGATATTACCAGGGCCTCCAGGGGCTGGACATACCAGGTCCACAGCCTCCTTGTATTTCCCACTTTTTCCCCCTTTGCGCTACTCCTTACGGGGGCGTCTGTTGGGAGATTGTGGATGAAGGTAATATACATGTACATTACAAGAATATTGGATATTGGATGTGTGCAAATGCATCTTTGTCTGAAATCTGTGGTCGTGTTACCAGGGGAAGGAGTGTCTGGAGGAGAGAAAATACTTGCCAGGTCTATACATTTTTTTGTGAATCAATCATCATCTCAAAACAGATGACAAGGTGACCTGTAAAAGTAACGACTCTTACATTGTTTTGACTGTTATGGATAAAGAGCATATGTCTTTTAATATAGGGTCTATGTACACAGACTGTAAGTGCCCCCATTCTTACTGTATATAGCCACCGTATAATCTAAATGGATTGGCTGGTACAAACTTTTGGCCTATTGAGAATGAGGAGTGTCGAACAAAGGCATCCATCATTACTGCATAAAAAGAATGTTTTCATTAATTAGTAGGTCTAAATGGCACTATACCATATGGTCTGGCACCATCTTGGCTGACAATTAGCTGAGTAAGAAACTGATGTGCGATATCATGATGGAATTTTAACTTTCTCTTTCGTCCATCATGCACAGACAGCATTGCCATTTGATTCCATTCACCTAGACAGATAACCAGATCTGGACTACAGATGTATGTAGAGTTATGACTGTGTGTACTTCTCACTATCTACCCTGTTCTGGCACATGGGCTCCATTCTAAAAGATGATTCTGTGTAAAACCATCATCATGTATTTTCATACAGATGAGCTATGGCTACCTGCTCTCCCAGCCACGCTTTTATTAATGGGGAGCTGTCAGGAGCGGGATGCTCTGCATATTTGCATATTAAACAGGCAGGGGGGGAGATGCCCAGTTTATTACCATCTGATATAAATCAGCTTAAAGCATCTCTCCACCTCCTGCCCCACCTCTTTTCTTCTGCTCTAAGGACAGTCTCCTCTGCATCTCCTCTCATTCATCTGCAGTACAAGTCTCCTGATTTCTCTTGTCTGTGCCGTTTCTATTGCAGATACCCTAACCAGTAACTATGATACATGAGAACCAAAACACATTTTTATAATGAGATAAAGCACAATGACTCCTTCTTCACTAAATGGTGTTTAGTCCTCCTTCCCCCTGCCTAAACAGAGTGAAACAGCATCCCAGCTGTGCTGATATAGTTGAGTTATGAATACCGTGGCTGCAGTGATTAAGCAGATGAAATTTAATCATAAAATTTCTTGAGACTGCCACCGTTTATGACTGTGTGCTTATTAAAATGCAACATGTTCCACTACATTTGGATTCATTTTCCTTGTCACAAAACTACGATGCTGCTATTTTGTTTTCCACTTATTATCTAGTTAAAGATTTCATTTTATGTTGTGAAATAAGTAAGAGATAAACAAAAGTTTAAAATACAATTACAGCATATATACAGTGAGTTGGTAATATCACCTAGCCAAGTTACACTACCCCTAATTACCTCAAAAAGAGGGGTTCCATATGATAAACTTTATTTTCTGTACTTGTAATGAACTTGGGATTTGAATCCATTTTGCTTGCTTTGTGAACTGATCATGATTTAAAATAACTGCTTCATGCAAAAAGATGGAACCATGAAGAGAGAGGGACTGCATGTTGGTTATAAAGACTCAATATACTGTACTGTACTTAAGGGCTGTCTTCCTTCAAAAGCAGTTTCCCCTCACGGAAACAAAATAGTATTAATCTGGTCTAGCTGCTACTTTCATTTACAGTGACCCTGCTCTGGGGATCCTAAGACTCCAGGGCTTCATACATCTCAAATGAAAATGGCTACAGCCTCAACACTCTTCCATCAGCTCTGTTAGCCTTGTGTTTGTTTTTAATAAAGTGCAAAGTGTTGAAGCCCACGGAGGCCATGTAGAGATTTGAGGCTATCGAAGAAATGTGAGTTTGGTTTGTCATGCTCTGTGAAAATCCTCATCCTGACCATTCTTGCAGCATGTCACCCTATAAATGCACCAATTGCGTTTTATGCATTTTTCTGATCAGGGCAATTAAAGTATAATTGAATTTAAGTGGGAGCAGGCGAGTTAATTACCCACATTGTGATCATGGTAGTTCACAAAATGCCAATATTTCAAAACATCTAAGACTGACATCTCCACTATGGCAGCTTAGAGTACACAAAGCTTGCATGGCTGCAGTGTTAAATGGAGCATTGTGCTGGCACCTGTCCCTAGGCTGGGCCTGGGCTACAGCATGCTTGCTCAGGCATAGCTACAACACTATACTGTTTATTCCCTGGCACCCCTCCAGACAACCAAATTATAATCGCCATTTAAAAGAAAGAGAAAACAAGGGGAGCGCAGAAGAATATATTCCTCATGAGAAAAAGAGTGCAGAGCCCGGCATGATATGGTTCTAATCATATCTTTAGCCTGATAATGATCCTGACATGTTTTGTTATGGCTCACGATACTGATGTCTCCTCCACTGGCTTAAGGGCATATCACTGACAAATCATTGGGGATTTTAGCCTTTTTTCTCTCCCTGTTTTCCTGTTTTCTCCCTTTCTTTTCCTCTCTCTCTGTATTTGTCTTTCACTCTCTCACCCGCATTCCCTCATTCTCTCTCCCCCTCTCTCTCTCTCTCTCTCTCTCTCTCTCTCTGTTACTCTAGCTCCCTATCAATTGACAGCCTGCAGTGAAGAAAGATGGCTTATGCAATGGGAAGGGTAGCTGCCCAGATGTAACAGTCTCAGTCCAGTGAAACTAAAATAGCTTAATTTCAGGGCCTGACATGTTCCTTATGCTAGACAGTGCCCTGTGATTAGAAAGATGGGACATGGTTAAAGATAAAGCTAAGGTGATTCGAGACTCTGTGTTATTTATTTATTTATTTATTTATTCTGAGCACAGAGCACAGTTTATAATATGTATTTGACTATTTGACTTTCCAGGAGTGAGAGCTGGGGGGGTTTCTCTCCCATCAGAAAGGTGAGCTAAGCTAGTGTTATCTGGCTCTCAGGGGCGCAAGTGGAAAGATTTAGGGCCAAAGGGGTCACAGCAAGCCCCCGTGAAGACCCGGGCCTACATGCTCGATAAGTACAGCAACTCCAGCCAAATACCCTCCAAACAACAATGGTCTATAAATCACTGGCTGTGTCCTCTCCACCCCCTTCCCCTTTTGCTCTTCTGTCTGAGGGCTATGTTACTGTACTCCGGGAACAAGGAGAGTCCCTGTTTTTTGGGAGAGTTTTCCCAGAGGGATTATTAATTACCCAGCATGCTGTTGGGTCTGCAGGATTGACACTCCCAGTGCCTTAGGTCCAACCACCTTGCCCCCTCTGACCTTGTCTGGCTAGGCGGGCGGGGAAGATTAATCAGATATAAAGTACTGTGGGGGAGCCAAACAGACCCATAAAATTAGACTCAAGAGCTGTAGGGACCCGTCTTTATCAAAAACATCTACTTTATCAATCTCACAAGGCCATTTAGACCCAACAAACACCTTATTGTATGACAGCTCCAATTTGTACTTTTTACTTCCATTGTTTTAAAGCACTGTGCACCCATATATCCATGTATCTTTCTCTATTTCAATTTTTGTTTGCCTTTTATGCTCTCATGAATTCCTGTGTTTCCCCCAAAGACGTGTTAGGTGTTCAGGGCTCTTGGAGTGAGTGTTCTGCGCCGTGCGATGGGCCACGGTGTCTAGCTTATGCATGTTTAATGTTGTTGAACATGAGCGCACAGTCAGCCAGTCATAAACATGGCAGCTGGGACACATAAAAGGTCATAAAGCTGTCAATGAAATTAGAGTGCCATGTCCACCAGTGCCAATTTACCCACACAACACCTGTCTGGAGAAGACGGCGGGGAAGAGCACTCGCCATCGCTATCACTTCTATCCCACAATGCAGCACTGCACTGCCCACCAATCAGCGTGCACCTGAAGGATAAGCAGAATATAGGGGCGCAAGTGCTGCTTGTGCCGCTTTGGAATTCATGACCATTACAGTCCTCCCAAGAAGGAAGCATTATGTTACTGAAGTGAAAACTCACATCACATGCAAAGAAGTCAAGCACATTCTTTGTCGTTCAGCTGCGTCCCTTTGAAATTTGCTGCATCAAAAACATTTGGTTTAATTGCATTACAAGAATATTTGTATTTGAATCCATGGTAAAATGGATTAATTGTACCAAAAGGTCCTTTTTATCTCTCTCCATGTGTGGGAGGACTTGAGAAAGTGCCCTCAAGTGTGATCCTCACTTTTTAGGTTAACTGTGTGTGCTACTAGCTGCCTTGGGGCAAAAATAATACGCCCTTCTACATCATTATTCATTCAACTCCATTACTCATTACAGCATTATCTGGCATGTGAAAGTTCACTTGCTGATAAGGAATGCATGACCCCAATATAAGATTTCCTTCTATTGTAGAGCTAGACTAATTGATCGTGATCCATTTCTGGGACCAGTGCTCTCTCTCTCTCTCTCTCTCTCTATCTGTCCCTCGCTCTCACTAACTCACTGTCTTTCTCTCCCTCGGTCTTCTCATCCTTGCTCTCTCTCTCGCACGATTCATTTACCATATGTTTACAGATTTAGCCTAAACTCCACTTCAGCTTATTTCATTACTTTTGTTTCATTACAATCAAACATATTTAAGTCAGCCAAGCCAGCAGGGGGAACTATTTAATACTGTATATAGCCACGTTCATAACACATCTCATTTGTCAGTGCCAAAACTGTAATAAAGTCCAAATTTGTTGCATTTTATGTTCCCTGGCAGTCTCTTAAGGGATTTCAGGAGACAGTAGTGTTGTGGTGTATAGTAAGGGACAGTTTTATTATTTGTCAATGAATATTGCATGAGGAGGAATTAATTCTCAACACAACACATTTTCTTTAAGAGGCTATGCCAAAGCAGAAAAAGTGAAGTTGGCTTGTTGTCTTCTGCTGGCTTTCTTCGCTGTATATGCTGCAGAACTTTATTTATAGCATTCAAAATAGCTTTAATTGTGATGGACCGTACTCTTCGGTGTTTTATGTAACTTCCTGAAATAAGAAATCATCATCATCTCTCACAAAATATCCAATTATAGTAACATTTAGTTTCACTTAAGGCCATTGCTTGCATGTCCAGCAGGTACAGATGTAGTTTTGGAAGCACTATATTTACAATATTTTCTGCTTATACAATATGACACATTCATTGTGATAATGACGTTCAATAGAATTATTTTTTTTCTACTAATCTCACCACCAGTTGTTTTGCCTCCCACTGTTTTCTTTACCTTAAACTTACTTTTGCCATCTGATCTGCCATCTAACCCAAAGGGGAATAGACAAAGTGAGTGTGGCTGCACGTTGACTTACAGGCCGTCCTATGGGCCAGGTTTCACCTATTGTTCACGCTTAGGCCATTATGTTGAGGTGAGCTTATTTAAAGTGCGCTTATTTAAAATGTTGACATGAACAGCTAACAAGGCAAAAAGAAGGGGAAGAACCATGAAAAAATGCAGAATCATACATGTTGAAACCGCATATTAACCTCAGTCATGTGTCTGATTCACAATTCTCTGGACTAGTTCTGAAAACTGTCAAAGGAAACTGATAGGAAAGTGTGGTTATTTTCTGTTTTTGCACTTTCTATCGTGTCAGAGGAAAATTACTGTAAATGCCAGTTTGCTATGTAATACTCTACCATTGAGAACCTTGTTTCTTTTCTCTTCACATGACCTTGTTTAAATATAGAAGTAGGTTTGTGTGCAAGTCGATTCACATTTATGTGGGTGGTCGCGTGTGAGCGTGTGAACATGGTTATGTAGCACCTCAGATTCAAACACTGACCATCCTGTGGTCTTCCCCCAGCCATGGCTACAGAGCAACCAATTTTATGTGGTTTGTGGTCGACAAACAGCCTTTGACCTCAAAGAGAGCCAGCCTGAGCCTGTGTGTGTACACTGGGGTCAGGGGTTTGAGCTTCAGACCGCCAGCTCTGATTGAGTTACTTTAGGCCTCAGCTCTATTACCTACTCCTCTCTTGTTTTGCTGAATTATTTACAAGGTGTCAACAGCATCACAAGGACAGAGATCTAAAAGCTTAAATCATTGGACAACTTGTCATGAAAAGTGAAGAAGCTAGACCTTAACTGTATTGTTCCAAACACAAAACAAAATAAGATTTATTCATTGATTCATTTGCCATGCATTTTGACAGCATCCCAACAGTGAGAGTGCACTGTAGGATTGGTGTTTGCCACTTGGTGGACACTTTTATACAGAGCACCTTGTACATTTTGATCATGGGTGGCCCCAAAGGGAATTGTACTTCCATTCCTGTAATATCAGTTCCAGGTTCCTCCCTTTGAGCTACACAAGACCGGACCATATAAAAAAAAACAAAACAAAAAAAAAAAACACTTAAACTGAATATATACTAAATAATAAACAGAAAAAATGAGTGGTACCAGATTATTGTGAAGCCATGTACATGGACTTTGATGTCCAGACCTGCCACACCCACAAAGCCTACATTGTCAAGATGTCAACCAGTAAATTCAATCAAAACCAGGTGGATATACACAAACATAATAATTTGTCTTAGATATGTAGCTGTAGCACCTGGCAAGTATCGTCGTCGCACAGTAGGCCTATCTGTCACAGATTTTAAACGCTGTTCTGGTAATCTGTGCATCAACGTAAACCTTCCCAAAGAAAATTACAACCAGGCACCGCTCCCTATAGAGTGAGATGGGTGATTTATGACAGGGAGGTGCTGTTCCAAGCAGGCCTGTGAGTATCCAAGAAAACTTTTCAACACATGGCTCAATTGCTTGCAGGTTAAATGACAGTGGAATAGCCAGGCTGTTAATTTCCTTAACAGATCCAGATGTTGGGAGTGTGACAGAACAGCACTCAGGTTTCACAGACGCGTGCTGGGGGATTGAGTGTCAGGGCTGTGTGATGAGTTGTGCATTTTGTGTGTGTGTGTGTGTGTGTGTGTGTGTGTGGTACGTGGTTTCAGCGTGAATCCACATAAATGTTTGTGTGAATGTGTGCATGCCTTTTTTCTTTTGTGAAAAGAATTTCCTCTTCTTCTTCTCAATAAAAGCATGTGTGAGCATGTGTGTACCCATATTAAGATGCCAGGGGAAAGAGTACACACTTGAGTGCATTACCATATAATGCATTGGTGATGCATTATATGACAATTCTTCTTTATGCATTCATCCAAGTTACTTGGCAAACTGAAGCAATGCATGTCTCAGTCTGCAAAGACCTCCAATACAATGCCCATTTGCTGGTAATAGCAATGGATTACTTTATTGTATTCTGTTTATGATCTACATTGATCGCTTTCCCTCTGCTCTGTGCACAGCGCAATGTCATTTGCCCACTCACAATCAAACATCCATTTTCCTGTGCAGTCTGTTTCGATATATATGAACCATTTTCCCAGCTGCAAAACAGATCCTTGAAATCCTATTTGGAATGTCAGCATGGGACATTTCTATAGTGAAGCATGTGTGTAGACAGGCATGAAATAACATGGTTTAGATATTTCATGTTCCACTAAAATTACATCATGAGACATGACTGTCCTTTGCTCTTGAGCTAAGTGACTAAAGCATTGCTTTTCCTCTCATTTCTGTCTCATAGATTTTACCATCTGTTCCCACTAAGTCTTTTAAAAGACAAAACTCAGAAGTTCTCAAATATTTTCGTAATTAGTCCAAATTACTCGAGTCATAGTAAACCAACTGTGTATGTGCATGTACTTGTGTGTGTGGGGTGGGTGGGTGTGTGTTTTCCTGTAAGAGTGTTTAAATTCATTTGGATTCGATAGATTTTACCATTTTTTTTTGCTTCATTCACAAGGCCCTGAAGATGGATCAGCTCTCAACACAGTTGATGTGTATTTACAGTAATACACTATAAATTATCCCTTATTTTCAGTCTTTTTTGAGGGAGATTTAAGTCAATTGACAGATTACCACCACAGTATGCAGTATGATGAAAGTTATTGGAAGGTGATGCTTTACACATGTGCAACACAAAAATAGTTAGGCTGGAGCAGCTCTACACAGCAGTCTCTACATACAGACACACACAATACAATGGCACCAAGCAGATTTTTTTTTTTTGCATATTCTGTACATATATACATTTAGGAAGCATTTACAGAGCCACATTTTCATAGCAAGAAGGATGTTAAAGCTTGTAGAGTGTTGTTTTGCTGTTAAACAAATAAAGAGAAAAAAGAAAAAAGAAAATAAGAGAAAAAAGGCCCTGTGAGATCTATGAACTTACAAAAAATGGCACAGTGTACTGCTTTGCTATGGCAGTTACATTCTGGATATTTACAGCTAGATGGAGAGGAGGTGTGGGGGTTATCATTATTGGAGTTAATGAAACCACGTCGATTTTAAAAACTTGACCTATTACATCAAAGTGCTGTGGCAGCACAGTTGTTGTACCTGACCAAATCATTACCTCCACATATGTGTCTAATGCTGAACTGCCAAAGGTTTAGGTGCTAAATCAACATTTTTTCGGGGTTAAAAATCAAAAGTATGTGACTGTCATTAGATGTTTATCGTGTTGTACTTTAGTTCAGCTCCACATTATCAGATTGATTTCATTTCCGCTCCTCCCACCCCCTGCTGCTGCTCTTTCCACACAATGCATTGCATTTTTCAAAATAGAGGGGTAGGCTGACAGGAACTGAAACTGGGGGTACAGTCACCTTTAATTTATGAGTTCATTTAGGCCACCACAGGTAGAAAATCACTGAGCTACATCCTGGTATTTGAATGCAGCACGCATGAACCTGGCTGAAACTTGTTTGACTTCAGTTGTACTGTCTTGTGTACGAGCCAAAAAGCCCATGAGCCAATTGAAGACAATGTGCTCATTTCATAAAATTTTAGAAGATCAGGCTTATGTGAACACGCTCTGTATTTTCTTCTGGCGGCTCTGCACGGTCTGAACAGTGCATATTGTAAATCCCCTAGGCTTTGTGCACTGCAAAAAGTGTTACACACATAATGAACAGACACACAGTGCCTGGCTCTCATAGAGGTGCTTCTTCTGAGCACCTAATAATCCTATAAGATGTTTTTTTAATTGCTTTACATGTTGTACACAGACTATGTTCTTCAGTAATGCATTTATCTGAATTCATGTTGCTCTCTCTGGGTGTAACACTTCTTAACATAGTTGCATACAATTTTATGAAATTACAACAAACTGAAACCCAGATTATGTGCCGTGGAAACAAATTATGTGAATATTACATTTGATTTTGCATTATGTAGCAGTACCACAAATTGGATTACGTGACAATAGCAAGAATTGCCATGAATTACTATGCCAGCTCTTCCTCTTCATTACAGAAACAGTTATGTTTAGGAAAGTAAAACAATTTTGGGTAATTTAGGGTTAAGGTTAGGGTTAGGTTTGGCAGTTTGGAAACTAAAACAGTTTGGTTAAGATTAAAAGCAAGATTTTGGTCATGGTTTAAGCAAAACACATGCTAAAAATTAAGACTTTATATACTCACAGTAGAAAACTTCTTGCCATAAGGTTGGAATTGAACCTGGTTCATCAGTGTTGAAGGCAAATGTATCTGCCACTCTCCCAACCACGACAGTCCCATGCACTAATTCATTGTCTGACCACTGTTATTATTTCTAATTGTTCCTCCCTCATGCAAGTTTTTACTCTCACTTTCAGGCATTGAGCTTCTATTTGCATTTAAGATATCATGCAATATACATACACAGCAACACACATACATCTTCAAAGCTCCATGCCAATATTTTGTCACTGTAGTGTGTGTCGGACTAGTAACTGTGCAGTCACCACTATGGGGTTGTTATGTAATTTTCATCAGTATTTTAACACTACAACATGTGATAATTGGTTCTGATTTACTTCTGCCATCAGATCTCTTCCCCAGGAGTCAGACATGGTAACATGGACAATTTTCAGGGATTTTTTTTCTAGTTTACTTTCCAACAAGATCTTCCCAGAGATAGTTGAGTGGTTTAAGCCGGCCGCCTCTGGAACCATGTGTGCCTGCTGGCCTGGGGTTGAAACCTGCCAAAGCTTTCGATCACTCCTACCATGTCTTCTCAGCTTATCCACTGTTTGGAAAAAAAAATGATAGTGAGGACTGTCCATTCCAGTGTTGCACATAGGTAATATTTGAAACCTGGCTGTTCTTATCAGTGTATGATGTCCTTTTTTATGTATTCTTCCTTTAATACTGTTGTAAAAACAGTGGAAGCTTATCATTTTAACATGTGTGCTCTTGATTTGCCAAAGTTACTCGGTCCAGATGCTTTATCTGAAGTGTATGTGTGTGTGTGTGTATGTGTGTGTGTGTGTGTGTGAGAGAGAGCGAGAGAGAGAGAGAGCAAGTGCTTTCACATGTAAGTGTGTTTTTGTCATGCATGGACGTGTGCATGTCGGCTGTTGGGTCACTGGCTCCTGTTCATTATATTTTCATGAGGCATGCAGCATAAAGCGGACCATTCCCCCCATGCTCCCTCATGCCTTCCAGTCCAATCCACTCTCATGGCAGTAAGCTGTAGTACTCCCTACCGGCTGTATTTCATCCCAAGTTTCCTCTCACTGGGTTTCCTGTTTGTTTTTCCAGATGCTTTCCCCCGTCACTCCCTCAGAGATTTTAAGGGAGCGATTCTCGGAGCGGAGCGGAGCTGGACGCACGACTTGGTTTCTTTAAAAGGGAGGGGAAGATAGCTGTGTTACTCTGAATCAATACAGTGGATCTCAAATCTGAAGCAAAGCTGAGCAGTCTGGACATTGTTGCACATATGGCTATGCGGTGATGTTAAGTGGGTGCATGCACTGTACAGTACATATTGACGGTACAGAGAGCTACCTGCATTAGAACAGTCATACCTACACCTAAATCCTCTATTGTATCCAAATTAGAGAAAAAAGTTTCAATAATACTCTACATATGACACACTTTACATCTAGAGCAACATCAACAATGCCTGGTTGTATCAGTCACATCGACTTCTGAGGAATCCAGCTTTCTGAGAAATTGTGCTTTTGTGATTTGTTGTGTCTCAGATCATCAGTAATGCCCCCCTTCACTAAGTAGTTCATCCTCACATCACTCAATTGCTGCTCAGCACAGAGGCTCTCCTCAAGCTATCTGGCTCTTGCTCTCCAACTAGTCATCAGCTAAGTGCTTTGTCTGATTGAGCTCCGAATGTTATTGTTTTAAAATGACATTATTAGCCAGATCTTGGATATTCGCAAAGTACGCTCAAAGGCTGTCTGTGTAAATTCCCTCTCTGTGTTTTTTTTTTTTCTCCCGTTTTCTCTCTCTTGCTCCACAAACACAACAATCACTCAGTGATTCGCTGAATCTTTGTTTCTGATGAGCTCTTAATTCTGAATAAGTAGTTTATCCTTAAGGAGGGATTTGTCACTGGCTGTGATTCCCTGGACAGTTTGAGTAAACACATTATTACCAGGAATGTAAACAGTCCCTTTTACAGCCTGAGCAGACAGCAAGTGGGTGGCAGTGGCCATTGACAAGACTGGGAGAAGATAAAAATGTAAAGTTCACAGCAGTGATAATGCTGATATTTGGACAGATGACAGACTTATAATGATGTCCTTAGGAGTTCCATTTCTTTAAAGCTTTGGTGCAGCTACAAATAAATGAAATACAAATAGTGTGGTGCATTTTTCTCCTAACATCATTACAATCACTAGGGAATGGCTATTGATAAACGCTGTGGATTCTGGTTATGCTTTAAAATTTGTCAGTGGATTCTTTCACTTAATAATTATTCAGCCAGGATCAGTGTTGATTTTTTTCAGCTCCTTCTCATGCCTCCATATGCACTGCTTTCTCCTTGCAGCCAGCCCCACCTGGCCTATCTAAAGGCCACCAATAAAGCAGTGTTTAAGAGGCTCAGAAGTATCCTGCTGTAATACCATTAATTATTATTGGCATTTAAGAGGATGAGCAGGGCCCGTAGGTGGATGGGGACATGCTTTTTTTTTTCTGTACGGTGCACTCTCAGGTTTACAATGTAGCTCGCTCTTGTCCTGCTTTCTTTAGGTAGTGACTCAAAAGGTGTCTGAGAAAAAGAGGCAGAAGAGGGAACAGAATCGCATAGTGTAACTGTAGAGCAGGTTTCACAGCGCGTGAATTGATCATGTGAAAGCTTCCACCGCCTGCCTGATTTTTAGTCCTATTTACAGCGCGGAGACATGAAAAAGTTGGATGTTAAAAAAAAATATTGAAGTCATTAGGTTAGATTTAATTAAAAAGGCAGTACTGTTGTTTCATATTCCCCCTTCTCTCTGTGTTTCCCAGGAAATGATAAAGATTTAATCCAATTAGCTCGGCACTGTTTCACCAGACTGCAGTGGGGAATAGACTCTAATTGGGCTGAAGACAATTAGCTGAATTAATTCCAACAGAAGTCAGAGAATAGACTCAGATTTAAACAATATTCCCTCGACCGACTTCATCAGACGTTCCCTCACTTTATTTTATTCAAATAAGACAATGCAAGTTATGTTAAGCGGCATTGTAATTGTGGCACATCTCATGTTCAGCAAGTAACTAGAACAGATTTATTAGTGCTGGTGTGCTTTTCATTTGTATTGTAAATAACAATCCCTGTTAACCAGTGATGCTTTGCCTCAGAAGTGTGTTGAGCAAGGTGCTCGAGAAAATGCAATGATATAAGTAAATTATTGTTGTTATTATTTTAATGAAATTATCTTTCTGAGTTAGTTAAAAGGGAAAACCAGAACATAATTTGGGAACACAGACAACTTTCCCACCGTTATCTCTCACGAAGCAAAATTATTCGTCATGAGATGCACTGATGTTAAAAATGTGTATTTTAGTGCATGGTGAATTTTCCTGTAATATTCAAAACAGTTCTCATTCCTAAAAAGTCTCCATCTCCCCAGTCCTCTTGGTTGCAATCACTGTTTCCATATTTTGTAACTGATTCTGAACAGAGTTATACATCAGTATAATATTCTACATGATGAGACAGGACAATTGCTTCCTGTAGTATCTTTAAGGGAGAGAAGTCGAGATTTGCTAAATCAAATTTAACTATCTTGGCAATGGAAGACATGTCTCAACAGCAGCCAGTAAAGACAGAGCAAGAGTGAACCAACCCTAAAAACTTGGTCCCAGTTGCCACTGCTCCCTCTCTCTTCTCTCTGATTGGCTCAACGACCGCAGCTAAGCAAACCTCATATGGCTGACTTAGATGCAGAGCAAAAGGAATGGAAAAAAGATGGTAAACGAGGAGCATCGAACACAGCCAAGGAGAAGGGGGGTGGGGGGGGTCCGTGGCAAGCTCTCGGCTGGATCAAAGATCAATAGAGATGGAGAAAAGACGAGGTTCCCTGAGCGGTCAGGTTTACCTTCCCCCTCTCTCTGGTAAACACATGCATTTCAAACAGGCTCAGGGAGCACCCCTGCTAACAATGACAAACGACAGCACATGGAGTTTTCTCTCTCTATTAACATAAAGTAATATAAACTGAAGGACACTAGTCTATAGAGAGAGTTAGGGGCTAATGTTCCATATCAGATGTGGACAATGTCAGGACTGAATACAGATTAGGCTGTGTCCTTCTCTCCCGGGGGGAATTAAGGGGTTGACACCACTCTAGCTGCCAAGTGTATTATTATAACATGCTGGTGCCAGGCCTGTCTTCCCTGGACTATTAACCCCACTGTCCCCAAAGCACTTTCCCTTTGCCCCTCAAAGCCATAACATCAGATAGCCTCTTGGCACCTTCAGCTCGCTGTACTTTACCTGTCTCACCTTCTCTCTGGTACTCTTATTGATAATAAGATGCTCTTTAGGCCTCTCTCAGGTCTCACTTTCTTAGGTCTCATCCCACTTCAGTCCATCTGACCTCATCTTATTTAATCTCTCTCACTGTGGCCAACCGCCACAATCACATCAGTGTATGACGGGGTCAGAGTTTAGAAAGGCGGCGTGACAAACGACTGAAGATGTCACTCTGGAGCTTATGCACTTCCAGAGAGCAGTAGGAGTGCACACTCTCAGCTTGATCTGGTTGCCGATGATAGATTGCTGTCCATTTTCAGTATTGGTAAGGCTCATTGCTCATGAGGTATCAGGTGGGTGGACTTTTCTATGTACAGAGAAAGGTTATCGGAATAGCAACGCTTTCAGGAAGGCGGAACTTGAACATGTCCTGTTGCGGTTCCGTGGGAGGTTTTCTTATGTGATCTCCATACAGATTGCCGGAAACCCTTGTGCATGTAGTGTATTGCATACGTGTGTGTGTTTTAGTCTGTTTATCTAGGTAAACTAGTTGTCGACATACATAGAATTAGGTTTGTATGAACGGTCTGTGAATACAGCATCTCAGAAATGACAAAGACTCAGCAGAGAGATTACTGATGCCCCAGAACTACAGATAAAGTATAACGGGCAGGGAGACCACTTGGACCAGACACATTTTGATTCAGGATAACTCCACAGACTTTATATCCGGGGTTTTAGTTCATAAATTTTATGTAATTTAATTTATTTTAACTTAATTTAATTTAATTTAATTTAATTCAATATTTTTTTCATTTATTTACTATTTTTTCTTAATTTTATTTATTTATTTATTTTGTTTTATTATTCATTTTTCGAAGGTGTGTACAGTGGTTTAATAAAGACTTAGCACAAATATTATCTTGGTGCCAGAGGTTTCTGCCCAAGTCTGCTCTCTCTCTCTCTCGCTCGCTCTCTCTCCCTCCCTCCCTTTCTCTCTTTCTCTCTCTCTCGCTCTCTCTCTCTCTCTCACACACTCACTCACACACACACGCACACACACACACACACGCACGCACACACACACACACACACACACACACACACATGCACGCACACACATACATTACTGCTCTCCTCTATGATTGACAGCCA
>OMKZ01021592.1:0-12196 GCA_900302535.1 Neoniphon sammara | reverse complement strand
AGCCGAGAGACTGTTTCCTAATCTTTATGTATTAACAAAAACAACATATTCACTCAAGCTTGCCAAAGCTTTCACAATCTCCTAAAGGGGGAGAGTCTTGGACAGGATTTGTTTATCTATCCGATGGAGGTTGTGTGTGTGTATGAGTGTATGCGTGTGTGTGTATGTGGCATGACTTTTCATTGGTGTGAGTGTGTCTAGGTTTACGTCTATCAAAATGTATGTGTTGTGTCCAGACAGTTGAGTTTTAGACTGTAATTGGTTCATGTTTTTGAACTCTGTGCTCTCTGAACGGCGTCTTGGTAACAACGGCGTATGAATTTTTCATTGCAGGGAGCAGCCCTGGCTTCGAGCTCCTCTCTGGGCAGATCTGTGTTTGTCTAAACTAAACTTGGGTGACATGGCATCTGCGTCTGGGTGTCAACAGGAGAGTGGGAGTGTGGGAATTCATTACCACCCCAATCCCTCACCCTCAGTATGTCAGCTCGGGATACCCGATCCAGCTTCAGCCCTGTATGTACAGTAGCGAGCATATTGCATTGTTTCTCCGAATCACTGTCACTCTTTCCCAGACAATGGACAAGCATGTTTTCACCGACCAATCAATCCCAGTAAAAAAGGAAGAAATTACATGAAAAAATTCAATTTTCTCAAGACAAAAATTTGTATTTGATCACTTCTGACACCGCTCTTGGTTTCTCTCCCTCTGTCTGCCCCACTGCCTTTCGCTTTTCTCTTGAACCCTTTCTTTCTCTATCTCTCTCTGGCTATGGTGATTCTCTGGGGCTCCTCATGTTATCCAGTCAGTTGATAGTGTATGCCTCCATGCATCACAGCTCTTAAGCTGTGATTGAAACATCAGACAAGGAGGACAGGGCCCCTGAGATGCTCCCCGCCTGACATCAGCTCTCAGCGCCAAGTTTTATCATACCCGGTGCAAAAGCTCCCACACACATCAGGTATGCTCCACCGCGCTGATGTATATTAATCAATGACAATATGATTACCTCTGAATGGGCCGTATACATTATTTAAAGCAGTGTCCCCTGGCTTACAGTGCGTCTGCCTTTCAAATTAAACTCAGAGTCAATAATTAATGTTGGGATTAATCTGAAAGCACCTTCAGAGGGCAGGTGTTGGGAGCGCATGTATGCTGTGTGTGTGTGTGTGTGTGTGTGTGTGTGAAAGAGAGAGAGTGAGAGAATGAAGCATAGACACAGAGAGAGACACAGAGAGCGAGTTTGTGTGTGTCTGTGTGTGTATCTGTGCGTGTGCGTGGATGAGTGTGTGTGTTTCTTTATGTGTGTTTGTGTGTATACTATTGACATGGAACCAGTCATGTGGAGGAGTGATCATGATCTTGGCTCTGATCCCTGAGGGATCATCTCTAACAGCCCCAGGCAGTAACTGTGAACTTCCCCAGGTCTGCACCGCGCTGTTTGGAGAGACAATCTTCCCTCCCTCTCCCAGACATGTGGATGACACTAACAGAAGCAGAGGGGATCGCCAGTTTTTGTTTTTCTCACAGTGACGCGGGCCGAGGAGTTATCTCCATCTCTCCGAGGCGGGGTGGGGAGGGTGGAGAGGGGGGTCGTATTGTCTGAGAGAGAGAGCCTGGGGTTTCTCACACGTGGATGGACTCTCTGTACGGTTCAAGGCCCCTGAAATCCGTCTGGGTGATAAGCTGCCAGCGCAGAGGGGAACAACAGCAGATAGGGCTTTTAAAGCAGTTCAGCTCGACTGGAGGGCTTCTGTCTGCCTGCCAACAGCCTGATTACTCAATCCAGCCTTTCTCTTGCTCACAATCTGCCCTAAGAGCTACCAGGACTGGTCCTCCCAGCTACCTGTCAATACCTGATACTGGCATAAATACTACTCCTCCACAAAGATGGTGTGCAGAAGGTTACAGAAAGTACAACCTCAAAACGCCATCGTCTGGATGGCGTTTACAGCATGGATTGCAACATATATGGATATTTTTGCTTGTAGTTTTTAGGTGCTAACTGAAATTCGACCCAAATAACCTTTACGTTTAAAGTTTACAACTTCAAACTTATTATGACTGATGAAAAAAGGAGTATCAGTTATTTACATTGTTTCTTCTTTATCGTAATGCTTATTTGGAAAGTGCAGCTCAATAAACTGAGAGGGATTGTATGAAATTGATTGTTTCTAAACCTTGAAATGTGTGAGGTCTGCGTGAAAAGTTATAGAATAAGAGGGCAGAGGAAAGATGCTGAACTACAGCACATAATGCAGAATTTTTATATGACAGAACAACTCAATTACAGTTCCTACTTAATACTAAAACGTCACTGACAGTTCTGTTCAAATGGGCCCGCTTGCACCAGTGAAGGCTCAGCAACATGCCATTTCATTCACATTCGTATCACATGCAGTGCATTTTATGTCATTTTCCATGTCTGATATAAGCCTTGCATGAGGAGTGTCCATTGTTTGGAATCCATCATCATACAGACTGTGGCGGGCTCGGGTGGACAGCAGCGGTCAGTCAAACATGACAATGAAGCACATAAATCTATAGAGGAATCTCTCATTATGATTCCCAGTTGTTTCATTACCTGGACAATTACAATACTCAGAGTGGTAATTTAAGTAAATTGATTTTGGCTCTTGGAAATGAAGATTGGATTTAACAAATACTTTCCACACATAAATGATATGATTTCCACAATGAGAATAGCACACAGCAATTTACACTGTGGAGGACTCGGGGCCAAACCCTGGTTTTGGGTTGTGGTGGTTTGGAAGTAAAGAAAACTTAATGGATTTTACTCTCCACAATGTGAGAGTTCCTCCTTAAAGGGCATCAGCCCCCTCCCCCACATATACAAAACCCACACACATACCACACCAAGCCACACCACACACACTTAGTTGTGATCATCTCTCTGATGACCTCTGCTTTCAGTGTATGATGGATCGTCCACAGCTCCAGGGCATCTATTTTCCTGCCCAGAAAAAGAGACACCAACTTTGAGCTAGGACAGTTAGGGCCAGATGTAGGACTTTGTTCTGTCTATGGTTTTGCTTGAATTTCACACTAAAAAGCTGTGGACACAAATATGAAAACAAGGATATCTGGATTTTAAGTTTAGTAATATGCCTCAACTGCTTTTTTGGCAATGAATCACAACTATTGTGATTCTGGGCACACTTCAAAAAGTATCATACACTTTTTGAACTCAGCATGGATGTTTAAAAAACATTCAATACCCAAAATGTTGGAGTATTCATTTAAACCATGGAGACCTACGTATGAGGAGAAAAATTTAGAGTGATCTCTTATTGGTGAAGATGTCACTGCCAAAAATGCCAAATCGCTCATTATGCATCATTACATGTAGAATATAATGCTTCATAATGACAGTGATTTCAGTTTTGCCACGAATGAAATAGATCATTTCTATGTTCAGTTCAACCCCTAATAAAGTGATTTATAGTTTGGATTTTAAAACAAGAGTGTGAGAACTAGGTCAGCCAATGGCATGTAAAAACATTATACAACACATTTCACATGTGGTCCATTGGAAGGGTGAAATGTCAGCCAGCCCACAGTTGTATCAAAGACTTGATGAATGTGCAAGATAAACACATTAAGTTAAAAGCTTTTGAAAGAAAAAAGAAGAAAAGTTGGCATGTCCCTCAAAATTAAGATTTAGTGATGGATTACATGTTTCATTTAGGGAAAACAGTCAATAACTGTGATGTTGTTGGCCAAACACCCCACACTGAAGACTTGTTGAAGTGAAATGAAGCCTTCATTGCCTGATATTCAGAATGAGTGGTCATTTTGTGTTCAAATTAATTTTAAATATTTTATTTTACTTTTTTTACCTGAATGTTTTTCATTAGCAAGCCTAATTCTATATAAGAATATATTTGCATGATTATTAATCATTTTCTTAATAGATACTATTAGACTTTTATCAGAGTTTTTATATAATGGAACTCATGTTAACACAGTTCTGCATGACCTCTATAGATCAGTGGAAATATGTCCTGTTCTCACATTCAACGCAGATAAGGTTTTCATGAGGCCTGACGGAAGTCTGTAGTGGTTTGCAGCAACATACACTGTACAGAGCCGCAATGCACAACATGCACAATTTTCCAGGTTTCTTCCACGCCCTGCTAACCTATTTTCGTAGAATGCAAAGGTATACTTGCAGTAGCACAACAGACAAACGACACATCTATTTTTGACTAATAGGCCAACAATTGTCCCATTTATTTGTGGTAGCAACATTTTCTGTGAATGTTAGCGTTTTTCAGCTGAGACTTTAGTCAATGTGGGTCTTCATCATTGCATAACATGTTACACAGACATTTGAGTTTGTGATGCTTCTCTGTCATTTTTCTTATCTTTGATGAGACAAAAAACAAAACTATTTTTCATCTTCAAAAGACATGAAATTAAATCTGTAAACTTAAGAGATGCATTTTATCTTTTTAACTTCTTAATCTTCCAAGATACAAATAGCCAAAGGCCCAATTTTGATGCCATCTCTGTGCCATAGACAGTGTGAGTGGTTATTATATTGCTGTATATCAACACTGGGACTGGGCTGATCCCTGAACACTTCAGACCCTTTCCCTGTAATTACCTGGCTCACATTGTTCTGGAAGAGTTGAGGTGAGCTTCCTCCTGCTCCTCCTGCACACTTTGGGGCATTATCATAAATACGGCACATTAACACTTGTTCCTGGCTTGTCAGGATATAAATTAAGTCTGCAGGTGTCCCACCGAGGTTTACCCCTGATACTAATTAAGGCATGATAATTAGGTTTGTTAAATTCAGTCCTTTCAGCCCTGATCCCCCCTTTGGAATACAACAATCGCAGATTGCAGACAAGAGAAGGGCTTAGAGGATCCTCCCCTCACTAACACACAAGCACAGACCAATGGGTGCCTGATAAAGTCGTTCTCCAGTGCTAGAGGGAATACGTGAGCTTATAATTATGATTTTGCGCTTGACAATTCTCATTCATCTGACTTGAATGTGGTCTTGTTTTGTGAAGGCAAGAGACAACATTTTGATGAGGCTCTTCCTCTTCATCTAGAGAGAGATAGAACTATTCATTTACACCAGAGGAATACCCCCAGCCCCCCTTCTTCTCCTCTCTCCCATCTATATGACCTTGGAGGCTGGCATACCTTATCAAGCAAGAGACAAGAACAAAGAACTAGAGGAATAACAGAAGGTTATGGCAGCTCTTTAAAGCATTTCAGAGGCTAAAGCATACGTTCTGTCTCTTATAAGAGTAAAAACAAAGTCAGTGTAGCCAGTGATGCTGAGCTCATTAGGTGAAGCCTAGATGTAGGCACCTTTACAAAGAGGTCAATAAAGGACAAAGATCTGAATATGATTAATCACTGCTTGTGCCTCAGCAGAGAGCATTCATGTTATGGTCTGAAGTCTTATTGGAGGATGCTCTCTCATTGAAGCAAAAAAAAAAAAAAATCTCATTCACTTTAATATAACACCAGAAAATTAAAAATGTGAAAAGCTATATTTCTTATTTCTGGGTAAATTCTAAGTGAAGTGGATGTTTCTTTTTTCATTCATATGAAAGGAACACACCCAGTGCTGATTAATGACCTGAAGGTCGTTGTGATGTGTCACCGTTCGTTCACACCACCCCTCTGAGGCTGCACATGTCGAGCGTCCCAAAGCTCCTTCACTCACCGGCCCTGCCAGACTGGAGGGGAACGGGGGAGCAGTGAGCTGAAGACAGGGAGGAGAAGGAGTTTGGGAGGGAGAGAAAAACGAGGAGGAGAGGTAGATGGAGGGAACGAGGGGACAGTCCTGCTGCTAAAGAGTCAGCTGGCTCAGTTGTAGAGCTGTTCATCATTCTTTCCCCAGTGACTGCGGCCTGTAGAGTCTTCCATGCAAAGATAGAGGAAAGAGGGGAGAGAGGGAGGGGAGATAGAGGGGGTTACAGAGACAGAGATAGATAGAGAGTAGAGGGAGAGAGAGAGAGAGAGAGAAAAAAAATCAGAGAATGGAGAGAGATCCCTCCCTCCTGTGTAGTCCAGATGTCAGAGTGTGTGCAGGCCTCCCAGTGCAGGCCTCTGGGACAGGCCCAACCTGGTGAAGCCTATACTGACAGCACAGGGAGCAGCTGTGCACAGGTCCTCAGCTCTGCCGCTCACAGCTCAGATATGGGACAGACAGATACCGCGCTTTGTTTACACATGGTCGGTGTGTACATATTGTGCTTGTTTACTCGTCATAGCTTTCTGTGTACGTGTCGTTTTTTGATGGTCTCCCGCGACACTCATTGTTTTTGCATGGTCATCGTTTTTTGAAGTTTCAGCGTCTGGCAGCTGATGGTCTCCTAAAGTGTTACGGGTGCATGCCACAGTGAGCATTTTTAAGAGATTTATTTTTTTTTGGCCTATTAATGCACAAGATAGACAACTGCACCTGATGTCTGTACACAGTTGTCCTCCCTGAGATACAAAGCTGGATCTTCACTCATTATCCAAGTATGAGGCAGAAACTCCATATTCTATTCTATTCTATTCTATTCTATTCCAATCCATTGAATTCAATTCCATTATTTTGTTGCATGCAATTATTCTATTCTATTCTGTTCTATTCTATTCTGTTCTATTCTATTCTATTCTATTCTATTCTATTGTTGGATTCAATGTTAATGCCATGTAGCATGCAGACTCCATACACTTAGGTTCCATTATCTTAGCTGTCTTAGCTGGCTGAGTTACCTGACTCCTACAAATAACAGGAGAAGAAGAACAGGAGAAGAAGTTAAAGCAAAGAAACTATTAATTTATTTTAAAATAGCATAAACCGCTACAAATATCAAAATGCTATGAGGCATGGTAGTCAGTAAGTTAGTAGTGTTGGTGGATGGATGATAGAATAGTGAGTAGAGTGTTGGATAGTAAAAGGAAAAAGAAAGACAAGGATGGGGGGTGTGGAGATTAGGGAGCAGAGTTTTCTCTTTCTCTCCCACATTACGGAACAAGTGGGGTGTGCTGTTGTAGTACTGGGAACACTGGGGCCGGGTGTTCCCAATAAACAACGACCCCACCACACCTACTGAGCATCTGCAACACAAAACACAAAGACAAAGACAAGCAGCCAAAAGAGGAGTGGTCATCACATTACAATGGTTTATTCTCTTAAACTTTTTTTTTTGACCTCAAAATGGCCCAGACAGCCACTGGACATCATGTCTGTACGCGGTTATCACTGTCTCTGAGATCCATAGCTGGATCCTCAGGCATTGACAGAGTCTGGGTGACAGCGACCCAAAGAGCTATCCATTATGAATGAAGCAGTGAGAAAGAGGAGTGAATTGAGTGAAACTGAAGAAGGCCAGACAGAGCGCTTCACGTCATGGCATGCTTGACTGAGACCAGAGACAGGATTGCTTTAGTAATGTCGAACAAAGAGCGATGAATGTCTACATCTTCTTCTTATGTAGTTGACGGGGTGGGGGTGGGACTGTACTTACTGCTTTGCACCACTGCCTCCTGTGGTGATGCGCTCCTGCACATGCATGCAAGTGCATATTCCTTTTCATATGGGATTGATAACACCATTATGCCAGTATTAAAACAACAGTGCTGTTCCAGTGTCATTTCTGCTTTATTAGATAGTAGAGAATGACAGGAAAGGGCCACAGGTCACAGTTACATAGTATGCACCTTAACCAACTAAGACAGCAGCACCACAGCTTTTAGTTTTATTTTGCATTATCATTATTCTTCTGAAATGTGTGGATCTTTTTGAAATTCTTCTCTATGTAAAGTGAAAACACTTTTTGGAGTGTGAATTTTGAGTGTGTGCATGCATGCATGTGTCATTAAGTTGCCATTTTCATCAATAATCTGTGCATATGTGTACTATAGCACACTGTGCAGAAGCATATACACCCACACAGAGATAGAGGGAGGGCGGAAGGAAGAGAGAAATAGAGAGAGAGAGAGAGAGAGAGAGAGAGAGAGAGCAACATACACCCAATGCATTGTTGCAGCTAAATACCCTCACTAACCATATTATCAGTGTGTGTGCAGGACCCGAGTGGTTCCTGGCTTTCTCCTCTTCTTATGTGATAACCTGTCCCAACCCCCCTCTACCCCCCCGTGATAACTCCAAGGTCCAAGGGGGATCTGCCAGCACTGCAGCTTCGCGAGAGGAGGGGGAGCTGGGCCACAGGCATCCTGAAGACTGCCTTTATGGAGGGGAAGCACAAGCGAACAAACAAAGGGGTCTGCAGCCAGGAAGCCTTAATCACTGCCACTACCATTAGAGTAATGAGGCCTGATGGACGCACACTCTAGCGGGAGAGGAGGGGAAGGGGGAGCTTTCCTCACAGATGAGGGCTGATAACAAATCCACCCCCCCGCCCTCCTCTTCTTCTGCTACTGCCACCATGCTACTCTCAGGGGCATATTAATGAAACAATAGTGCCCCTCTCTCTCTCTTTCTTTCAAGGGTTTCTTCTTGAGATTAGCAGGGTATTGTTTGAAGGAGCGCTGTGTTGTTTTAAAGGGAGAACCTGCTGGGACCTGTCAGTGTGGACTTTGGAGGAGATATATGGAGGGAAAACAGCGCTCATAACCTCCATCAACATCTGACGATCTCTTCCATTTACATAGCGCTATAGATGTTGAAGGCACTACCAAAGTCAGCTGTCGGAGACCTTGACAGCTCAGGAAAAATAATGCTGTTTTATGTAATGTTTTTATAAAGAGCATAAACAGGATGTCGCGCCATAACTGACAGTATTACACCTAAACTGGACATTATTGACTTAAACAGTCATCTTCTGGACTTGCGATTATATGCGATAGTGCTTTGTGAGCTGTGTTGTGACCATCACTATCCAGGGACTGCCTATTGTGCACTCTCCTGTTTATGGATCTCATAGCTCTTTACAACACACTTCAAAAATTAATCACCCCAGAGTCCCATACACATCTCAAGCATGCATCTGCTGAACTGCTCTGGCCATGCTCACTCACATTGGGAGCAGCAGTCAATGCAATGCTTTAACACCACAGGGTACTTCATTTAGAAAAATAAACAGATCTGGATCTTGCAATATGAAATAAATTGCAATCAAATAAGCCTCTAAGATAATTAAAATCATGCTCTTGTGTGTCTATTATAATGTTACAAAGCAGACTTGACAGTGATAGCTTGTCACAACACCATTTGCTAATGCTGCATGTTGGCGGACCTCCTGTCTGCCTGTGTTGGTTAATATTTCCAGCAGGTTTCAGTTTTAGAGCTCTCTGGTGGGCCTTTAAATGGTTGCTCAGACGACGACGAAGGCCTCCCTCCGATTTTCCATCTCGCTCCCCTCCTGTCCACTGTCCTTTTCAATCGCTGATTTACGGCCCACATAAGTGTGCAAGAGATGCCGAGATTTCAGAGGAAGTCATAAATAGAACAAAACCAAGGAAGAGAGAAGGAAAGAGGAAACAGGCTGAAGAGGTGACAGGGATGTGCAGAGTGAGAGAGAGAGAGAGAGAGAGAGAGAGAGAGAGAGAGAGTTTCTGGTTAGGTTTTGGTGTTTTTGGAGAGGAGTCTTTTCTGCTTGAAAGAAAGCAACTATTTGAAGCCTGTCTGTCTGGCTTTTGCCCCCCTCCTCCCTTCCTGTCAGGTGACCTTTGAACTCCTGATGGTGTGTGGCAGATGCTGTGGCAGCTTGAGAGTGGCATTTATATACCTCTTTTTTTGAGACTGAACCAACATAGAGAGGAGAGAGGATGAATGGAGAGCATTTGGCAGTGTTTTGTGTATGGTCATGTCAATAAAGCCTCACTGAATTGAATTAAACTGAACTTGAACCGATCCAAACTGAACCGAAACCAACAGAACTGAACTGAACGGAAGTGGTACAAATCAAATCAAATCAAATCAAACTGAATGGAACTGAACTGCAAGGGGCTGAGCTGAATGGAACTGAGTGTAATTCACCTGAATTTAATTGAATTGAAGTGAATTGAAGTGAATTGAATTGAATTGAATCGAATCGAATCGAATCGAATCGAATCGAATCGAATCGAAATGAAATGAAATGAAATGACATGAAATGAATTGAATTGAATTGATGAAAAGACAGCATAGGACCAAAAATGAGAAAAAAAAGTGGAGAATGGAATTTGCTTGGTTTTTTTTTTTGTTTTTTTGTTTTTTTTTTACATTGTGGGGGCTTTTTCTTTGCATGCAAAGCAGGCACATGAAAGTTTTAGTACATTTGTGAATGCAGTTGGCTCACCATAAATGGGGTTAAAGTCCTACCCCTTATCACAAGATAATTACGACAGCCCCTGGCACAGAGAAAGCTCTTGAGAGTCAGTTGAAGAGGAGTGATTTCACATATTTCATGTGGGCTCAAGAGGATCCCAGCTCACCTTGAACAACCCTTCAAAATGGGCAAAGCAGGGTAATGATCCTCTGTCTCCAGGCTTACATCTCAGAGAAACTGTTTGTACCCTCACACCAGAAAGGATATGGGCCTAGCCATCAGATAACCTCCTTATCATAATGATGAGGAGGCTACTGCTCCTATGTGCCCAATAAAGCCCTTACTAGGCACCCTATCATCTGTCCCACTCAGTCCCTCACCCAGGCTCGTGTTTAAGAGAATGACTGGTAACCACACAGATAATGAATCTTATTCTGCCTGGTAAGTCAGGTCATATTGTTGGTGAACGGCGGTTTGTGGAAGCAAATTCTTGGCTGTGTAACTATGTCCTCTCTGGCCTGTGGCAAAGGCAGCATGGCTTATCCCCTGACACCTGCCAGTTTCAGTCATCTCTAAAGGAACAGTTCACCCATAATACAAAAGATGCTTTCCCACACATCCCTAGTGCAGTTCATCCAGATGGTTTCTGTGTGATTCAGCAATGTTTCCAGTCTTCCCTGTCTCCCAGCACCCTGAAACAAGTGGGGCTGGATGGGTAACTCAAACTGTTAAAAATGTACATATGAAAAACTCACCAGCAACAGTTCTTTCCAAAAACAATGGCACAGATACCCGGCATCGTCCACAGTCCCTGGGGGTGAAGAGCTTTGTCGGGAACTATTACCTGCTGAAGAAAACTGGCAAACTGTATCCGTTTATGCAGAAGGGTTATAAATCTGGGGCACATAGATAAAGCTTGTCAAACGAATACTCATCTAACCCAACTGCATTACAATTACACTTGGGGCAAGTAGGAAAATATCTCATTTGTATTTAGTGTGAACTGTTCCTTTAAATCAGTATTCCAACTGTTGCATTTGAATAGTGATGTTTCTTTAAGGATTTAAGGGTATTTCCATTGTGTGCCGTACATGAGCGCACAACATGATAATATGAATGAAAACAAAATTGTAATCTTTGAACTAGCATGTCTGTGAGACCTCTGACCAAATGTGGGAGAGGATGATTCATGTAACTGTGCAATTTGTAGCATAACACTCAAAACACTGAAATGTCTCATATACAAGTTGCCGTATTCGTGCTTCAAAGCAAAAGCACCTGGCCAGATCGAGATGCAGAAACACTTCTAGCGCACCAGCACCCAGCTTATTAATGTGGCAGCCTGTAGGTGACAGTGACCTTTTAATAACCTTTTTATAATAAACAGCTCTACTCTAAATGAGGGGAGGCTACTCATCCTTTTCTTGTCTTTTCCAGTTGCTGCTGTCAAGCCTGTAGTTGGGGTCAAAGCTGGTACAGTGATCCCCTCTCTCACAGACGATCTCTCTCTTAACCATGCATGTAACAGCCAGGGACTTTCATGTGTCTCTTATGTGATGGTGAACCATGTGTTTTGTGTGTGTGTGTGTGTGTGTGTGTGTGTGTGCATTGCCAGTATTTTCTTTTAGCACCTTGATTTATTGCTGTACACTCCAGTTGACCCCAGATCCCGGAGAAAACTTTTTCAAAGTGAAATATGAGTTTAGAGCGCAGTGATATTGTCACAAGGATTATTGTTCGATTCGGCAAAATTAACGGACAGCATCCAGGCAAATCAGAATTGAGTATCTTGCAGGCAACAGGATAATCCCTTAGAGTTAGAAAAATCAGGTGATGCATTTCATCTATACTTACATTGTTCATAATGGAGGGAAGAGAAGAAGAAGAGACCAAGTCTGGATACAGGTAGTCCTATTAGGCTGTGTGTTTTTAATTGCTTGTT
>OMKZ01021589.1:0-14920 GCA_900302535.1 Neoniphon sammara | reverse complement strand
GGCGTGTATTTTTTTTTTTTTTTCCAACAGTTCATACCCACAGGGTCATGGCGGGGTGTTGACAGCTCTTGTGCTCCACTCTGTATGTGTGGGCATTAGTTTGGTGTCGGTAGTGCTACCATGGGGCGACTGTTGCCATTAGCTGTTAGATTTCTGATTCACACCCAGTGGGAGTGGGCTCTCAGGAGCCAAGCTGCCAACTGGCTGGGAGAACTTAGGCCTTGGTCTCTGCTTTGTCCTGACTGGAGCCACTTTTTGAACTGAATCAGCATCCCTCATTTCTATCAGGCTGATATAGCTTTGACCATTTTCTTTCATCGCCCTTATTAGAACATGACTCAGTACCAGTCTCTGTCCAGTTCAGAATGAATGTGACTGCTGCCACAGTGGCTAAGAAATTACTTTTTGTCACAAATTTCCCATGGACAACTGCACCTTTTTTGCCTTCAGTAAATTAATAAATTTCCTGCTTGCTTTGTAAGAGATACCTAAAATATTGACATGAAAAGGACAGACTGAGAATTGAGAATTCCTGGATGGATGGATAGATGGATGGATAGATGAGAGTCCAGATTTTGAAGTGTTGTGTTTGATCAGGGAGAATATGGAGAAAAAAGCATATTGTACTATTAAATGAGGAAGCTTTAGCTCTCTTGTCGTGATTAATGAAGTTCTTTGGATATGACAACTAAGTCCCTAATAGCTCAATTAGGAACGCCCCCAAAAGATTGATACAGCACCTCACCCACCCCATGGACCACTATCATGGTTTTTACTATGTGTGCTTTGGGGGCCATATTGTGTGATTTTGATGAGCTCTAAATCACTTATATCCTTCCATTGAAGAAAAGCCTGCACCGCTACGGAGAATGATGCCTCATTTCTGCTGGGTTATTTTCTGACAATTTATAGAGCCTTTAACCCTACACCAAGCTTTGTTTTCCTCTCTGCAGTGATGTGAAAAAATGTAATTCTTCCTTATCATGACCCAAACATGCAGCCACTCATCCAGCGTCTGCCAGTTTTTATTTGCTCGGCTTCAGTTCACTTGTCAGCTCCATGACATGAATACCTGAAATGGAATTTTGAGTGGTTAAACACAGGTAGTAATTCACATTTTTTTTCTATTGCAAATTATTACCACAGAATACCATGCACATCATTCATAGCTGGAAGGCTTTATAGGGTTATAATATCTTGTCATTTTATGCAATTTCACTCCTAAGCACTATTACAGAATTTCTAGATAAGTGTAAAATAAGCAGTAAGCAATGCAGAGCAATTGTGAAAAATAGAAGGAAACAAATGGTGGGAGACACATTACCAATAATAGTAGTCTTAGTAATATTAATAGTGATATAGTATACAGTAGTGATAATGAGGGAATTGCACATTAATGTACAATATGATGTACACATTAATGTATGTACTACAGATGAAGACTATGACCTTGAAGATAAACAATGAATAAATCAAATGATGGAGATATATTTCTAAGGAAAAATAATACATGGATTAAATTGTTATAGTATGAAGTGAAACAGCATGCACAGCTGTAGCTCACATCCATGTGGATAGTTCAGATTTGCAAGGCGTGAGCACTTTCAATCTCCTTTATACAGGGGCTGAGAGAAATAAGAAACGTTTCAATTACAATATACATGGAAAGGGCATCTCTGCAGCAGGATTGATATGTCATTCTAACAATGTCCAATTAAAAAGGGAGAATGCTTCCATTATTCTTTTATTAGAATACCCATGCCTGAAACTGCAGGGAAAGACATGCACCTCCTGGTTAAAGGTGGGAGTCCATCAGGCGTGAAATGAGTACAGCACACATATAATAATTCATATTTCCCCATGGCCCCCATAATTTAGTTTTACAATTATACTGCATGTGCGTGTGTTGTTTTTTCTAAATACTGAGGAAACATGTAAAATAGTATTTTTATGATTGGTTGTATTTTTATGATGTGATTGTTTTTGAAGGGATATAGTTCATTTTTTACCCTGATAAGCAGTGTTGGCATCTCAACGCTGCGTGTGTGAGGATGCCTATCAGCAGGTTACATTCAAAAGTGTTGAAATAGGTTGCTGACATTTTTCACATGTGCTCACTTCTAATAATATTTTGGGTATTTTATATAAGGAATCTCATCTTACCCGTTTTCAAATATGTTTTGACCAACCTTGTGTATGCTCTTCATTATTCATTGTGAAAAAAAGGGGACCCTAGTTTCCATGAAAATGAACTTTGCTTGAGTATCTGCTGTGTAACTGGCATGAAACAAACACTTATGCAAACAGAAACGGCCTAGAGGGTCTTTACCGTGACCCAGTTCAAACTTTGCGGGAGGCAAGCCTGCACTTCACGGGCTCTCTTCTTCTCGAATAAAGTGGAAATGATGGAATACATTAATGCCAGTGGAGGACTATGACCTGACACATAAATCAATGGCAATGAATATGTGCTCGACAAATCTAAAAGAGATGGGTAAAGCATTCTGTAAGTTCCCAAGTGACAAGACTGGGGAATAGCTCAAGTGCTTAACAATAAGGCAAAAAATAAAAAATACTGGCTGATTGAATCCATGCACTCCCACTCCTCCAGCTACTACATTGGACCTAATTACCCCGTGTAAGCGGCAGCCTGAGGATAAGCTGCATCTGAATACTCACAACTGTCTGTTATACCTCACAATTTAAACCTGCTTAACACTGTTATCAGCATTTTCTCCTGCTCCAACTCCCCTTCCTTTCTCTGAATAGGATAATTGTCTTGATATGCTCATCACGTAGAGCATGAAATGGTGATTCCACCTTAATTATCTTCCCCAGGGGTCATTGCTGTGACTTCGGCAAAGTAAATAAAGCAGCACTGCATCCACGCAGACAAGCCCCGCAGTGTTAGTTACCCGCCGCGCTATTTTAAGTTGAACCCAAATGAATGCCTCGTTCGCCATAATTAAACAAGCCACCTTGACACATTTCGACAATTAACTTTTAATCACTTGGATCTTCCTAAATCAAAATCTTATGGTTGACGTTTATAACTCAGTCTTTTCTGTGGCTGGGGCAAAGGGTCAGTCTCATCAAATGGGATTTAAAATAAATCGAGGTAATTGAGAGTGTGAGAGGAGCCAGTCTCATCTGGTGATCAAATAAGTCATCACTACAAGACGAAACAGAGTGTGACTTGCCACTAAGGAACACAGCTATTACTTACCAATTGACAAGCCATTATAAGTTCATGGTCTTTAGTGTTATTTTCATCTCAAGATTATCTGCATTTGAATAAATTATCTACCTGTGATATCATTTGGAGAGAGCAAGAAGGAGAGCAAGTATATGAAGTTTACTTAAGAAATATTTCCTACAAAGTCTTCAAATAAGATTCCTGGTGCTTCCAACAAACTCCAGGTGGTTCCCACAAACACCACCCACATCACCTATTTTAAGCATTCAGCAATTTCACCGCTCAGATTGAATCCTCATGACAAAATCAGGAATGTCATTGATGCCTTTTGTGAATAATAAAAGCAAAGAATCTCATAGTCCATATTGACATTCCCATCTGCATATGCCTTATTCATTCTTCTCTCTCCTAAGCAAATTAAACTTGAAGTCAAACTCGGGACATTTTCTCCACTGAAACCCAATTACACTCCACTTACTGTAGACAGCCAGCCACCCTGCACACCACATTTCAAAGGAAATCTCTCCTGGCTGTGTCATAACTTAAGCGTTTTAGCAAATTTAATATGATTCAGTTCTCTCTCTGTTTTGACTTCCAAGAGCACCAGCAGACAAATACAATGACACAAACTTTATTTCTCAGACATCTATGTTGGAATGGATGAGTCACTTGGTTGATAACAAAAGTGAACTATTTAACTTTGGATGGAGAAAGATACTGGGCCTACATAAAGTGCATGCTAATTAATAAATGCATTTATTTAAACTGCAAAATGACTTAACATTAATTTGAGAGCAATGCATAAGAATAAAGCACAAATTGCCTGACTAAATCACTAATACTGAGCTCTTTTATTGATTTAATGCGTTAAGCTGTAATATTTTTTTATGGAAATCAGTTAAATATTAGACAATTATATCTATTTGCTGCCTTTGAAGGGTTGAGATGAAGGGTAGAAACACACAAGAGAAACAATGGAAGGAGAACAGTGCAAGGGTAAGAAACTATTTGATATACTCAACAGTTCATGCACTAATGTTCATTAAACTTCGATTTAGGACTTTGTAATGGTTCTCTAGTATTTTTTCTGTCACCTCCGATGAGTGAGGAAACACTGCAGCGATATAAGAAACAAGGAGACTTACCCCGCCTGCTGACTGGTGGAGAGGGAGAGCAGGGGGCAAATATGGCCCCGAGACAGAGGGTCTGTCACAGTGTAGCCAATGCCAGGCTGATTTCACGGTTGAGGTCCCCCAGAGTAGAGAAAGATGTGCCATGCCTACCTGTTAACATATTCTCCGCCAACAGGGGTCACTCTGTGTTTAGCAAAAACAACCAGCCACTCATGAAAAAAAGGAAAAACACACAGCAAGAAGAGGGAGAAGAGAGTAATCAGGATGCTGCAAAATGAAGGTGAGTTTAGAGGGAAAATTACACTGGTGAGAGAGCGTGTGGTCAAGGGGGAAATGACAGAGGAGATGAGTATGGACATTTTGGGAAGAACAGATTGATCCAGACAAATTAACCAAACAACAGTCAGATGAGCGGATAGATAGAAAGACAGATGGACAGACAGACAGCAAGAGCGAGGGAAAGAATGAGTGGAGGAAAAAAAAAGAAAAGAAAAATGGGAGGAGATGGAGAGACTCCAGTGGGCTGGATACCATTTGGCACTCACGTCCTCCAGTGTTTTGCTCCTTGAAAGCAGGTCAGTGGACGGACGAAAAAGTGCCAAAAATTCCACCAGACTCTGTGATGGCTATGGTGATATGATCCCCAGGGAGCGAACAGGATGGATTAGTCCATTTTTATTGCCTGGCGAACTCACCAACAGCCCTGTCTGTTCATCAATCATTCACAGTATACCTCTATTCCCCAGTAAGCTGCCCCCTTGTCCTTTTCCTTTCTCCTTCCAAATTCTCTTTCCCTTTCCCATTCTCTTTCGTTGTCTATTCTCCATTGTCAGTCCTTGGAGTCTCAAAGCACAAGTTGAGATACATTAAAGATGAATGGGCAGAGATCATCCCACAGGATCCAGTCTAAGTTTTGGAGTGAAGTCTACGCTTCTTTCTCACTTCACTTTTCTCTGTTGGTTAATGTGAAGAGTTTAAAAGTGTTTCAGGGTAAACGTTGCTCTTTCTATACAATTAGCAAAAGTGTAATGGGACCCAGAGTTTTCCCTCACATTGTCACAAGTTCAGGAAAGCTCTTGGATTGATGATTGGACTTTTACGCATTTTTTTTACCTGCCTCTTCCAGTTAGAATAGAATAAAACAGAATAGAATAGAGGATTTCACTCAAAAGCTGAGTGGCTTATACTCACCTGGGATAGAAAACATATAATAAGAGATAATAGAAAGTCAATTGCAGGGTCAGCAGCAGAACCGTGTGGAGGGAAAAAAGGCCCATCACCATATCTGATGCTCATGAGTACATAGATTTGAGGCCTTTTTCCAAATATTTGAGGTTTTTATGAGGCACTTATGCTCACTTGGCCGGCAATAAGCCTTCATTTGATTTGGGTTAATATCTACAACATTTACACAGACTTAATATGGCCTGGACAGTTATGTCTGCTCAGCTACCTATCCTTGAAACCTGATTTTTCAGCACCAAAAACAATTAAGATTTTGTCTGTTCACTAGTTCCACTGAAGCAAATGAGTAATTAACAGCCACCCAGTTTATTGTAATAGGTTATGATTCTATAATGCATTGCATCCTGGGTAAAGTATTTTGGCAGGTAGCTCTGTGGACAATTCCATCGCCTCCCTTTATTTTTTTTCTCCCCACCATTATTTTTAGCTTAAACACAAAATGAATTATTGTTTCTTCTCCAGACAGAGATTGCAAAGTAATTTCACTGTTACCCCTCTTTATTTGAGGAGCAAATGAATTTTCCATGCAAGCCACCATGCTCAGTCTCTTTTCTAACAGATGTTTGAGTGTCTGTGTTGCATCCTGGGTGATTAACCCTGAATTTCGTTTTGCTAAATTTGGATGCTCTAGATTCTGCTCAGCACTGTCATGGGATCTAAGTGCCAGCGTAGAAAACTGAGGTGCTTCCTAATCTATTCTTGATATCTGGCACTTGGTTTTTGTCAAAGAAATATCTTTCCAACCACTAGAAATAAGTCTTACGAAGCACAAATACAATCCATTACCAGGCACAATGTCATAGTCCATTTTTAATGTAAATGAAAATTAGCCCTCTCACCAACCCTCACCCCTATTAAATTTAGAAGAAGGAATGGCTTAATACTACATGTGATTGTGAATCACTGTATGCTCTAATGTAAATCATGTCAGTAAAATGTTGCCATGTTGGCATAAAACTTGCATAAATGAATAAGTTCTGTAAATTATTTTAGGAGTGTCTGCTCTCTGCTTTGGGAACACCTCTCAAAATCAAACATATCTCGCTCAAAACTGGGATGTGCTTGGCGTCTATGATGTAGCCAAGAGATGCTCTCAAAGAGAGTGTGTGTGTGGCAGCTGGATTGGCTGCAGATCCCTTGTGCACAGTTAAGCTACTAGAGATCCCCATGTCGATTTTAGCGTTTGCACTCACACACACAGCCATCGAAAGCAAGTTTGTTACTTCTAATCTTGTCTCATGTCCCTCTTAACATCCTTGGCAAATGGCCAGATTTATAGACTAACGGCTTTGCTACTGTAGACAAGTGGGACCAGCAATTAATTCAACACAGTTTTGCTGGAGTGAATTATTTACTTCTGACATTTTCCAGTGTCGATAGTCCTTACCTAGCCTCATGGTTACAACTCCATTAAGGTGATGGTCAGGCCTGGTCATGGTTTTGTTGCTATAATTAATGACTGGCCCTGTTTAAACTTTTAAGGGTGCTGTTAATGCTCTTATTTTTAAAAGAACTCTCTGTGTTGGCTACAACATAATTCACAATTTTTATGATAATGGTAAAAGTTTGTGAGCGTTGCACACGGCTACACTGATGTTCAGTCTTTCATGCTTTGAATCTGCACAAGGTCTTTTAAGTGCTTGAGCTGGGCAACCTCCAACCTCAGCAATTCAATAAAACACTTAGAGCAATATTCTAATTCAACTGGTCGTAAGATGCGAAAATGTAAGGAACGTCAGGAGGTTATACTACGAGTATAAATGAATGTTGAAATGCTTAATGTAATCTATGCAAATTTCTGTCTGTCTGATTTTCAGTTATTTCAATGATGTGCATGGTAGCAAAAATAACTAGACCATTAAAATGGTACCATGGAGAAAAAATTGAAGTCATGAATGTGGCCTATATTTAGTCATTATCATTGTATTAAAATCCTCTGATGAAGATCCATCATGCACCATTGTTATCATATATTCATGCCATGATAAATAGGAAAATGATAATGGACTTACGTTGCACAATATTAAAATCTCAAACTGTGTCAGCTCGTTTCTTAAATATACAATATTGTGAGGGAAAGAACAAGAGTCACTGTGGCAGCTGCGAGCCCCATAGCTTTGTTGATGCTCCATTAAAGAGCCCAGTTCCATCAAATTACCTTTTCACCAAATGACATTGTGGCGTGAAGATTAGACAAGTGAGTTTGTGACAGAAAGGTTACCGATTTGAATCCCCACACCAGCTGGGAGAGTCTGGGCGCAGAATGTGAATGACAAGTGCTCTCACCTCCCACATCAGCTACCACTGATGCGTTCTGGAGCAGAGCGTTGAACCTTCAACCTTGGGTAAGACTGTGGTAGCACTGAGTAGTACTGAGTGTGGGAATATAAGCGTCTGTCCTCCTGTAACAACTTTATCATGCTGTCTCTCTAAATAACAATGTGATCTTCATTAACCTTCCTGGTTAAGTAAGAGTTAAAAAATATGTACAATTCTTTTTTTGTTTTTTTTTTTGCACCCAGCCCTAACAAATGATGTGCATGTCTTGCTGATCTGAGGTTTCACAGTGTCGGCTTTGGAGAGACATCGAGATAGAGCACATCCCACATCAAAGCATCAAAGCAGACTGAGATGCAGATGGACTTTGTGCCCCTTCATTACACATGCACTAAACCTCTTGGCTATGATTTCACTTGCCACTGGTGAAGGGATCCGTGGCCACTTAGCCAGCTGCAGCCTGAGTCCACTGTGAGAAATGGCCGAACCCGTTTATTTCCCTCAATCAATATTGCTGGCCATACTCGCATCGTTGACCGCTCTTTTTCAGAACCTCATTTCCTTGGATAATTCTTCCCCCCTCTCTCTCTCTCTCTCTTTCTCTCTCTCCCTTTCACTTTCTCTCATTCTATCTTTCTCTCTTTCTCTCTCCCTCTTTCTCTCTCTCTCTCTCTCTCTCTCTCTCTCGCACACACACACACACACACACACACACACACACACACACACACAAACATACTCATAAGTTCATGTATAAGGATGGGATCTGGGTGCCATGACAACAGGGCACATCAAAATCCAATTAAATGGAACTTCCTCCCACTTCACCAGACCGACAAATAAGTTCCTCCTACCCTCCTCTCCCCTCCGCATGAAAATAACTTTGGAACATTTAAGTTATTCATATCTGCGTTTTTCTAAAGCAGATAAAACGAAAACACGCAAACAAACTGGTGGAAGAAATTGTGGTTCTTGAATTTTCCTAGAATGAACAATTGATAACCTGCAGCACAAATGCAATTCCTTTCAGCGTGGTGCTATTCTACACTGCAGTTGAACACAAGGTGATAATGGTTTCAAAGACTGCATGATACGAATGCTCATGCATGCTTAATACTCATGCATTAAATTTTAATCCTTAATGCATTTAAGCTGTGTGGAAAAAAAAAATCAAAGTGGTTGAATAATATTCAACTGGGCTCTGTGCCTTTAAAACCTATACAGTAGCTTGAATCATTAGTTATGTTACACTCCATCTGACATATGCCATACTGGATAGTAAGTATTCAGTGGGCTAATCTATATGCACAAAGGTACACATGTAAAGTGGCATAGTGACATGCAGTGGCAAAGCTAACTTCCACAAGGACTGAGTTTATGTAGCTCTGCAGCGAAGCATGCATCTGTAGATCCCCATCTGCCGCTGGGTTTCCACAGTGTGTTAAACGGAGTGGGCATCATCAATCACTGCCACCCCCACATGGGCACTGCCAAGCCCCCAGAGAGAGATGCAAGAGCTGGGCAAGACAGAGAACCAGGCTCCCCGCCTCCAGAGAGAAGCAGCTTACATATTACGCCTTCGAGAGGCTGGCCTGGTAATGTCCCTCAAGGGCGGCCTTCATGCTGTGCTCAGTGGCTGCTGGGGGACAGGCTGCTGCTGCAAGACTGAACACACAACACTGAACATCACATTAACGCAGCGGTGAGCTGTGGGAGGTCTGCCACTGCAGATTGAGAGGCCGACCCACCACCACAATTAAAAAGGAAATGATTAACAATTACCCTGCCAGACAGAAATAAACAAGTGGTTTCCTGAGACAACTTTTCCACTGGTGTGGACCCATTTGTGTAATGGGGGAGCATGTATATTCTGTTACTGAGATAGTGAAGAGCACTCCATGTGCTGATGACTGTTCATAGCCCACAGGGCTCAGCAGGGTTTGTGCCTCCTACACCATGCTGCCCAAGCCCACGCACTCCACTTGTCTGACTAGAGAGAGGAGAAAGAGTGAGGTCATCTGTTTTGTTTGTAGCATACTGTTGGCCTCAGTACCTCTCAAGCTTTTCTCTTGTGGACAGACCTTGAAAACTCAACAATTTGTTAAACTGATGGAATTTTAAAATCACTATCTTATGGTCTTTTTTAGGTCCTCATTCAGTACTGGACCTGTTCCTGGATGATATAACAAACAGTCGGCTTAGGATTGTCTGCTCTGTCTTGCATGGGTTTGCTGTGTATCTTGGCGGCAATGACACTTGTCGAATGCTGACTCAGAGTGACTGTTATAAATTGTAAAATAAATCAAAAGGCACAGGAGAAAACACACTTGATAAAATCCTCTGACAATTGAATGATAAATTTGCCGGCCTGTACCCGAGTGCGCTGTGGATTGCCTGCAGGTTATTGCTGTGTACTTTATCCACTGTTGGTCATTCATCACCTGGGCACAGTATCAGCCATGGTCTCTCACTCACATATGCACAGAGAGGGAGAGAGAGGGAGAGCGAATGCCGGGTACAGCCACAAAGTGTGTTTCTGTAAAATGGAGAAAAGTTCAGCTAACAATTCTTGGCTCACTGGTAAGTCTCCTGTCACCAAGAGTACATTTTTATGTGAAAGTTATTGCCCTCTCTTTATTCTGTTTTCATAAAAGTAAAGATGAAGCTGAGAATGTATTTTTTAAACAAGACAGGCTGAAACTTTACTTAGGCGAGGAAAACTCTTGAGTTTAATTACCTTGCCTGACAGACTTTTTTCATTCTAATCCGGTTTGTCTAAGAGGTAGAATGAAGCTCAAATCTAAAGAGGTTGTTAATAATGCAAACGTGTGGATTTCACAGCGTGATGATACGCCCTCAGTTGGGTTCAACCTGAACAAAACGAGATGTCAAGGCAGAGCTGATCATGGACAGAACAAGAAACAAAACTGAGAGCTATGAACCACAAAATAAATAAATAAATAAATAAAATGTACGAGGATGCAGTATGTGGACACAACCCAATGCCGCTATCATTAATTCATGACTTGAGACTCTTATTCTACATCGAGTAGATGAGATCCCTTGTTGAGTTTGTGTATTTGCATTGGATACATTTTTGAGATGTTCTCACACAGAATGATTTGTTTTGAAGAGCTTTGGTCATATTTTTTGACGAGTTGAGGAAAGCAGTTGCAGTGAAGTTTCTGTAAGACTACAACAGAAGCATGAGGATCTGTGCAGCTCTGACACATAGTACAACGGTTTTTAAATATTATAGATAGTTGAGAGAGATGGTAGAGGATTAATTAGGTCTAATGGTCACATCTGGGACTCTACACCTCATTCTGCAAGAACCTGATGATACCAGCAAAGCTATGCTGAATGTATATGCTGAGATATTCACTGTATCCAGCAACAATATCTAGGCTGATTACTTTTGAATTGTAGGGATGACATCAGTTGTAACAGCACTGTGATGCTTGTTACATTTTGCCTGAAAAATTCCCAAACTGTGCACAAATCTCCCAGTTTTAAAGTATGCATATTCATAAGCCATAATCATGGCTGAGAAAACTTCATTACATATTCATACAAAGGGACTTTGCTTATATACACAAGCTAAACTACTTTATGTAAACTCCACAGCTCAACAGTTTACTGAATTAATGGGAAGAAGGGAGAGTGAATTTTTCTTAGTTATTCCAAAGATAGGAAATGAGTATCCCTGTTGTGTTTCAGGGTCAGTACACTCTATTAGTAATTAGTTGCACAGTTCTTAAGTATTTAAAGATGAATGATTAATTACGATGAAAGGCCTGAGAATAAAACGTATAAGACTCAAATGAGATGCGAGGAAGCTTGGATTATACATGTTAACCTTGTAACATCTCCCCACAACACCTTATTACTGGAAGCTTTACACACGCTGTAGTTGTTTACTTGGCTGATAAGCTGGAATTGAAGTGTGAAGTGGGATGGATTTGAACTGAAACAAAAGCTGGTAGAGCCTGGTGTACTGTAGACAGTAACAGTGGAAAAAAAATACAAAAAACAGACCAGAGATCCAAAAAAAAAAAAAAAAATTGTGATAAATACGGAGACAACAAAGAGAGAAAGTGACAGAGCCCAGACTGTCATTTAAAGGTGGTGGACATCTTACCCAAAGTCTTATTTCAGCTTGCAGGGGCTGCATTTTCTTTTGAGCCGCTGCCGTTTATTTCTCATCCATCTGTCAAGAGAGAGTTGCAGCATCTCTGCACCGCACTCACTGCCTTTGTCTTGTAAATTCAACTTCTGACATCCACGAGACTGCAGAGGGTTGTCGCTCGACAGAAATAGACTTTTGTTTTTGTTTTTTGTCTTTTTTTATTTGTTTCCTAACAACAAAGCGCCTCCATATCAAAACCGCAATGGGTGTACCTTGAAGTAGGAGCCATATATAGAAATCATGTAAATCAGGCATGAATTAACACTGAGGTGGCTGTTGACTTGGAGCATTTAAAAAGCATCCCGAAAAAATTATGAAGCCAGTATGATAGTTGAGAAGATTTATTATGAAAAACTCAGGTAAGCCAAGAATGGCCTTTTTTTCCCTAACAGAGCACAGAATCATTGTGGTTGTACCCGGGACTAATTAATGGAAACAAATGAATTTCTCATCACGACTTTGGAAATTAATGCCCCTGTGAGTTTGATATTGCCTTAGAGCAGAAAATGACTCCCCCCTCAACTAAACTTGTATGTATTTTGAAGCAAAAATGAAAAGTTTTTCAAAATCAATACGTAATAGTCCAGGATTTAAAAATACTGTGCCGGTACACTGCACAGTCTGATGTGGGATCAATATAGAAATGTATCTGGTTCACAGCAGGACAGATGGAGGATGGATCAATAATAAGCAAATTTCCAGGAATTGCAAGAGGCATCGACTTTTTAATTAGGCACTTCTCTCAAAAGGTGCATCAAAGACTCATGATAAAGAAACGCTTATAGCCCTTTGTGCGAGGTTCGTGCAGATGGGCACATCTTTGTTGCCGGACAGAGAAAGAGAAGCTGTAAGTGCTTCATGGATCATCAAGTCGGATATACTATCATACACAGTAGACCAACTGGCTCGTTTGGGCCAAGAAAGGAAGGAGTCCTATACAGATTTTTACTGCATTGTGTTCATGTTGTGAATATATTCCCAAATAAATCTACGAAATGCGAGCTAAATGGGCAATATGCTTTCAGCATATGTTTTTATTTTACAATGCAGAATTTTAAAACATCTGCTGCCTTTGAGAGTAACCGCTGAAACTGATAACAAAAACAGATCTGAAGCCCAGACTTGCGTGGGCGTAATTGCCTAATGATAGTAATGAAAGCTGATAGTCAAAGATATAAAATAAAATCTTTAGAACTTGATGCAAATTATGTGAAAGAAGCTGCAGCTATCCATCACAAACTACAAGTGCTTCATGTCAACACTAATACAGTAAATACAGGAATTGTGGCATCATTTTTCTTGTTTTCCTTTTTCAAGATAGTGGGAACCGTCATGGGGTTTGTTTTTTTCTTGTCACCCAGACTTTGATGGCAGTGACTCACTCCTCTAGGCAAGGTGAATATTCACTCACTGGGGTGTAATACAAGCACGCAAGGCTAAAGATAGCAACGGCGGTTCACAAAGGCCTGTAGATCCACCTCCACTGGATAGCCTGCAACACACATGAAGAGAAAACAGATGAATCATGAGAAACGGAAAAAGAAAACTAAGAAGGAGAAAAAAACTGATGGATGCCTTTGTGAGAAAGCCGAGAGAGAAAAAAAAATGCTTACAACACTGAGGCTGAGTGATGCTTATGGGCATTTGAGTTTTTCTTGTGATGACTCTTCTCATGATTTATTTAGGTAGAGGTGTCTCCGCTGACCTTGAGAGCTGCTTCACTTTTGTGCTGATGTTCAGGTTAACTGGGGATTGTGGGAATTGGAGGTCCCTCAGAGGGATTTTTTTTTCTTGACCTCACACAGATTTTCGGTGTGTGCTGGTATCGTGATCAATATCCACCTGAGTTCATGTGGGTTTTTCAGAGAGATAAGGTACTGATGATGGATTGAAGTTTCGCCTCTCATTGCTGTGAACCCACCATCCCAGGAAATTCATATTTGATCATGATGAGTGAGTAGAACATCGAGTCTATAGCTTGAATATTGTTTAAAATATAAAAGAGCAGTGTGCAGTGGAGCATTGCTAGGAAATAATATTTTATAAAAAAAAAAACTCGTCATGCCATCAAATTATAACCTTCTCATGCTTATTTGAGTAGATTTTGTTGTTAGACTATTCAAAGCTTGGAAACACCAACATTATTTCTCTTTCTATTGTTTATAAAGTCTTTCCCATTTCTACATATATGCAAATTACAAGCTTACGTAGATGGACATTCTTCAATTTCTCCCCACATCAACATCCCTTTTCTGTCACTTAAAAGATTAATGATGATCAACTAAACCTGACTTTCATAAATTCTCATCAACACCCGAGGGGGATGTTCAAAGCTACTAAATCAGTGTATTCATCCAAAGATTTTAAATATTCAGATGAGTCCCTGAGGCTTCAAGGCAATAAAAGCTTATTTACCAAGGCATGGCGAACACACCTTGCATCTTAATGCACTGACAGAGTGAGAAGATGAATAGCGTGGTTACATCTGTATCATGTTCACGTTAGATCAATCTGTCAGTCTACCTCACCAGGTTATTCAATACTGTCCTTGGCCTTAAACTCCACCATGTGAGATTTATACAGTCGGCACAAGCTTTGGGAGGAGCAGACAAAAGCAAGACTCAGAGTACTGTAGAGGCATTTGATTTCCCTGACTGTATTTCATCACTTTACTTTACCTACTATTTCTCTCAGAAGGTATTCATAAGAAACTCCAGGATTGTGAGCTAGTTATGCTGCTGAATATAAATCATATCATCTTTCTACAGCACAAGACAAAAAAGTTAAGTCTGTGTAATCACTGCCATCAGCGCAACAGACAGTTCAACAAATCTGCAAAAAGAGTAATTAAATGAAAATCATCCTCTTTGAGAAAATCAC
>OMKZ01021587.1:19079-31233 GCA_900302535.1 Neoniphon sammara | reverse complement strand
GCCATGCAGGCCATAGTCCAGACACACACACACACACACACACACACACACACACACACACACACAGACTTCTCATCACACTCTCAGAGGTGCCGAGGGCATAAATGATTAGCCAGATGAGAGGAGCAGGGCCTTTTAGCAGCTAATCACCCTCTCACACTCCACTATCACAGGATTTAAATCATACTTCTCCATTTCTCTCACTTTTTCTCTATTTATTTCCCTTTCTCTCGCTTTCTTTCTGTCATGTCATACTGTTTCAGTCCTTCACTTTTTATGGTTGTTACATTTTCTCGCTCTTCTCACTCTGTCAGACGTTTTTAATGGGGTGTTTCTCTCTTTCTTTCTCTATTCTCTTCTCTTTGACTTGTTTCTTCTTTTGCCACAATCTTGATCATTTACTGGAATAGATTTGGTGTTTTAAAAAAAATAAAAATCATTTTAGCCATTTATTTTGATTTCCAACATTTCAATCTATTGATTAGAAAAGTGGCATATAAATAAAGTTCATTAGCGGTTCAAGTCTGCATAGCTAAAACCTTTTTGTTGTTTGCTGCTGTTCCTCCTCCTTCCTTTTCTACCTCTAATATTTCTTCTTCCTCTTGTTCTTTTCTTATATTTATGACTTCTTGTTCATCAGAAAAAGAAACAAAAATATAATGTTAATGTTTACTGTTTCCTCTCTCCCCCATCCCTCATCCCCCTGGCTTCCTTCCTCCCTATCCTCTCCCTCTGTGCCTCCTTCTTTTTCACTCCCTTTTCCTTCGCTCCTCATCCATCCCCTTGTATATCTCCCTTTCCGTCTACCTCTATTACCTGCCCTCGCCATTTCTCTGTCTCCTCTCATTCCCGCCTGTGTCCCTTTCTCTTCACCACTCTCTCTTCCTCCATCCATCCATCCTCCTCTCCTCCATGGTTTCCCCTGCCTCATCCAGCCATCATTCTCCTTTTCATCCGCTTCTCTCTCTCTCTCTCTCTCTGCCTCACCCTCCCTTTCTCTCCTTCAGCAACCCCAAGCCCATCCCTTTAATCCATCTTTCTGTCTCCAGCCCCAGGATCCAGCTGCTTTTGGCCCTGGCTCTAAGCTGGTAGAGAGCTCCAAACATTACCTGAACATCCGTTACACCCTTCTGCCTTACCTCTACACACTCTTCTACAAAGCTCACACCACAGGAGAGACTGTCGTACGCCCAATCCTGCATGAGTAAGTCATTCAAAATATTGTCCAAACACTATACATATGCATATATATGTGTGTGTGGGGAGGGTAATAGTTCCTGCGTCCAGCTTTAATGAACAAGTTAGGCAGGGAAGAATAATTTCTCTTGCCACCTTGTTAAATTTCAACATCTTGGAAATAATATTATGAATTATGAATGACGACGGTGAAAACAAGCAGAGGCAAAATACTACTTAGCACACAACGAGACACTGCCCCGAAGGTTTGTCATACGACAGTGTCATTATACCAGTGTGACTTCACTAACCCTGAGCAAAGGAGGGGATGTTGGTTTTACACGAAGAATATGATCGAGGATGCATTTTTTTTTGTAAGCCAGACCATGATGGAAGAGATGTCTAGTTCATATTATAACACTCTCCCTCTCTCCCCAGGTTCTACTCTGAAGTTGCCACCTGGTCACTGGACCGCCAGTTTCTCTGGGGAAAACACCTGCTCATCACACCTGTACTGGACCCTGTGAGTGGACACACACACACACACACACTTGCACAAACATGCCCAACATACAAATGTATTTGCATGCAGAGACACACACACATACAGTACCATGCACTCATATACAGTAGAGGAATATGGAAATGAAAGCTGATGAGATGATCAATTGCACAAGCACACACACACTCACACACACACATACTCACACACACACTGACCTCCACTGGGAGAACATGACATGGGATTTGCTTTCTTTCTTGCCCTCCCCTCCTTTCATCCCTCTTTCTTCTCTCCTTCATATCCTCCCTCTCTTCTCTCAGCTCTAATGAGAGCACTGACCTCATTACTGGCAGATTAGAAGTGTAGATAGAAGTGTGTATGTGTGTGTGTGTTTGTGCATGTTTGCCTGTGTGTATGTGTGTGCTTACGTGTGGGTTTTCAAATGTGCGTGCATGTGCATGTGTTGCATATGCAGAGATTGCGGTCATGTCAAAGTGGCCTGATTAATAAGCAATTTAGCATGGCCTCTCGCGAATCACAGAAGAGTGGAAAGCGAATTGGATTCAAAGTGGGGCTGAGGGATGAGGCAACTTCAATCAGTGTGATTGTGAAAAAGTTTCGAATGCAAGAAGTGGTGGGTTTGTGGCTGTGGCATCTCAGAGTTTGAGCCCTCTTGAGGGTGCGAAGGGGGCGGGGCCATAAGGTGACCGGATAGGTAGTGTCACTCTGATGTGCTTTGCAGAGCTGAAGCCTTGACAGCGGAATAATGAGGAGTTTGTGTCTCTACAAACCGACAGCACTGGCACGTTGACACAGCCAAAAACACCCACTGTCATCCATCGACAACTTGCATCAAGGTGCCTTTGAGCAATGCCAGATTATATTTGTACTTGATATCTTCCATATCTCTGTGAGTGGATCTAACTCTCCCTCTACCTGCTGCTACTTCCCCAGCCCACTGCTTAGTCCTCCTTAGTATACACGAAGAAACAGGATCCCTTAATTTAAAAACCTTAAAATATTCTTAATTGGACACTGTATAAAAAGTGGTTTTGTGCATGGATTATAAAATTTTGAACTAATACTTGAACACTATAAAATGGGCCCTAAAAAGTTCCACAACATGAATTTTAATAGGTCTCTTACTTAATTCCTGAAACTGCAAGAGTTTGGTTTGGTTTTACCTCAATTTTATACATTTTAATAAAATTATTCCTTAATTATTCTTGAAATTCCACTTAAAAGAACCACTTAAAAAAACGAATTTACACCTTAGATGGAAGATAACATTTTCAGTGAGGTATTAAGGTGTTTTAAATACCATTTAAATGCTCTATTAAGGGATATCAAGAAACACTTGGTTGTCCCTTAAAACAAAGATTGAGGTACCCTTGAAATATACCTTAAGGGATTCAATCTTGAACTAAAGAACTTATTGAGGACTAAGGGATGTGGTGTGTTTTGTGTTTCATGGTGATACCTGTGTGAGGTTTTAAGGAAAGAAAGCATCTTTTTGAAAGTTAAATCTGATGCCTAATTGATGATTTTGGTCTTGTCTCGCTTATTTTTGTGTTGGACCGCACAATTCTTCCTGGGATGGATACAAATAACATCAAAGAACTACATGGAATTCTCAGGAGACATCCTCGCTTTCTGTAAAGTGTCTGAAAACACTGCTGAATATTATACCAATTTGAAACATACTCTTACCATTTTGATCTTGACCTCAAATGTGACTCTGACTTTTGTCTTGACGGGATTTAGAGCGCCCTTGGTACGAGGCCTTGACATGGACTCGGCCCGGTCTCGGTCTGCTGTGATCTTGACTACAAACTCTAGTGGTTCAAGGACAGGATATTGCTGACTCACACTGGGCATGTGCTGTACTGCTATTTCTGGCTAGCAATGGCAGTAATTGTCTGCTCCTTGTTCTACCCTCACACTGAGAATACACAACCTGAGCTGTGCTCCATCAGGGTTTGTGTTGGTCTAGACACAAATAAATTAGTTTTTCTTTGTTTGCTGAGATACAAACCACTTGAAAGTAGTGACACATTATCTGCCAAAAATGACATGTTAGTACAACTCACAATGGAATATCATGTCAGTTATTAGTCTTCTCCCAATTTAGTCATATCCAATCCCCAGTGTGTACCACAGTCCTTGCTGCTGCCGTCTCCCACTGTTATTCACAGTAGGGTGCAGAATATGAGTGATTCTGTGAAGATGAGATATTCTCCTATTTCAATTTATCGTATGTCCCTCATTATAGACACAAATGACAGATCAGACAAGACTGAATATCCAGCTTTTATGGTCACAACGTGCCAGTGAGCTGCGGGCCAAGGGCACAGACTGATGTCACGGTGCTAACTATAGGTCACAAATGCAAAGGGCCACATGAAAAGACGGTGTCAAGCACGAACACGGGGTCACAGGCTGGTCTGCAACAACCCACAGCCTACCTCCGCTTTCCCTCTTTTTTTTTGATTCTCATCTTTCTCTATCTGCCTGTCTGCCTCTCTCTCTCTCTAATGAAGCCCTGGCTCTATCTTTCAGATCAGTCAATGCTTTAACCTTGATCTCTGTGATAAACTAGGGAGACTTCTCTCCCTCTCTCTCTCTCTTTCCCTCTCTCTCTCTGTCATCGCCTCTGGTCTTTCTCCATGCTCTCCCTCCTTTCCCCCCTCCTCATCCCTTCATCAAACGTTGGCTCCCTTATCTCATCTGCATTCTCTTAATCAACTGCACTCAACTCACCCTTGTGATCTCAACTCATTTTATCCCATATCTCTCTCTCTCTTTCTCTCTCTCTCTCTCTCTCTCCCTCTCTCTCGCTCACTGTCCCTCTTATCTAACTTGCCTACCATCTGATCATCCTGCCAGTATGAATCTTTAGCCCACCTGATCAAATCATACCTTATGGCTAACAGAGCCTCAGTACTCTAATTGAGGATACAGGCCCCATGCCTTGTCCCTCTCAATCACAGTTAGCAGCCATGCTAACTCCTGCAGTCCCTCCCCATTAGTCAGTGGGGTGAGTGATAGCCGCCGGGAGCAAATCAGACACCAGAAAACGAGGTATAGAGGGAGCATCCATTTCCCCAGGCTGTCATCCCACAGGCTGTGCAGCGGTTGTGACAGGTGATCTGGCTCAAACTGTGGATAAGGCCCTGAAGAGGACATCAACAGACATTTAAATTGGTTCAACAAGCAGTCACGACAACACATTTAAATTGGCTTTTCACTCCTTGCGGTGTTCTACTTTTTTTGTTGTGTTTTTTTTGCGTTATTTCATCTTTCCTTGTTTGCCTTTGTCTTGTTCCTGCTTTGTTTCCTCTTTTACTCGTTTATTTTCTGTTCTCTTTCTTGGCCTCCTATCATTCCTCTCTCTTGTTCCTAATGACAGGCCTCTGAGGGCCATAAAATGGGACATGCTGCCGAAATGGACTGAGAGAGCAAGAGAGAAAGACTGAGTGAGAGAGGGAGGGAGGTAGGGAGTTAGAGAGAGCCTCCAGTGAGATTAGGAGCGAGTGTTGGTGTCATCGGCTCCTTTGACAGACGGCCACGGCCTACACAGATGACATATTTCACTATTTGGTCTTTTTGAAAAAGACTTGTAGTTCATTCTTCCTCTCCCTGTGTTCATCTCACTCTCTGTTGTGTCCTGTCAGAAAGAGCAGGGGAGTGACAGTGCTATCAAAGACCTGGCGCTCTGCTATTGATTGCTCCTGTCTGTCCACCACCTTAAGCCATCAAAGGCTGTCACCTATCGGTCGCCGCTTCATGCTGTCTTTTCCATCATCTCTTGCATCATAGCAGTGTCGACTGACATGTCACAAGGGCTTTGTGGAAACTTTATATAAAATGATGGGCAGTTTTGAAATAACTTTTTTTATGTGATCAATGCTCTCTCTCGCTCTCTCTCTCTCTCTCTCTCTCTCTCTGAATATTCCATTCATTTTTAAATATATTTGTGACACGTTTAGGCTTGTAAGATTAAAGTGTCAGGATCAGTGCAGTGAGTCAGGTAGGTGTTATTGGCTGCAAACATGAATCAGCTGACATGGAGACTTTCGCATGGACACAATCAATGACCCAAAATTAAAAGCTGGCAGCTTGCTCTTTTGTCTCTTATTCATCTCTTGATGACTAATCCACTTTACAAATCTGATGTGTACACAGGTGTATTTAACTGCAAAAAATCCTCACTGTTCAACAACTTAAGCATATAGAAACATTTCCTTATTCTGGTTGTTCTCTGCAGGGAGTGGAGATGCTGAACGTGTATATCCCAGATGCTGTGTGGTACGACTATGAAACGGTAAGACTGTTTCCTGTTCACTGTGTTTCCTGCAGATCACAGTCATACAGCCAATTTTACATTATGCTTGTTATGAATCACTAGTATTGCACTGATGATGTGATTTATATTGTTATCATTATTATTAGTAGTAGTATTAGTAATTATAGTACGAGCAGTATCAATCAATCAATCAATCAAACAACTTTATAGGGCAATTCAGTTTGCAGTCTCCAGTCGGATAACACATAAAAAAACAAAACAGGACAACACATATCAACCACACAAGTCAGTGCAACAAATAGTGGGGGTAGCAACAATATTCAGTCCCCTATGAATCATGGTGCAATAAGTCGCACAAGAGAAATGAATAAATTACAGAAATAATAATACATGACATAACATAACACGACATAACACTTGTATAAAGTAGTAGAATATGGCATATGAGTGCATATTTGCAGTGTAGAAACAAGCTTCAATGGCTATGTGTGTTCCCCATAAGAAGTGCAAGTACTGTAGTATTTTTTTATTCTTTTGTTACTGTTAACACGAGCAAGAGTCAGTATGCAGGCTTGATCTGTGTAACTGATTGTGCTGCATTATGTGCTTGATCTGTCATAGCTAGATGAAAGGGAAGGAAGCTAAGTTTGATTTAGAGATGCTGTTAAGGTTTACAGCTTCATTAGATAGTGCACTTAAGCTCCAATGTTCTAAAGCCTTTAATGTGCACAAAAACTTTTAGCGTGAGCAAAACTGATGACATAATCCCTGACCGTCCGGGAGATTGTCTCTGCACTAATGACAAGTCTGAATGCTGACTGTTACGAGTTCTTACGAAGGCTACGAAAAACAGAGCACATTACTCCAGTTCTCAGATCACTGCACTGGCTACCTGTGAGTCAGAGGATTGATTTTAAAATACTACTTCTTGTTTATAAAGCACTAAATGGCAAAGGGCCAAGATATAGTTCTGATCTGCTTCAGTGTTACCAACTCTCGAGGCCTCTCAGGTCATCTGGGACTGGTTTATTCACCGTTCTCAGGGTTAAAACTAAACGCTTTTAGCTTCCATGCGCCATGCATCTGACAATCTGGGGTCTGCTCCAACTCTGAACTCTTTTAAATCAGGGCTTTTTCTATTTGCTACTGCTTTTTTTTTATTACATTTTGGGGCTTTCTATCTCTGCACCGAAAGAACACTTTAACTGCTCTACAATTACATGCTATTGTATCTCATTTTATATTTATATTTTAATTCTATATTTTATTCATATTCATATTTTTCTTCTTTAATGTTTTACGATTTTAATGTTTTCTTTTTAATGCATTTTCAGTTTTATTTCTTTTCTGTGTAAAGCATTTTGAATTGCCTTGCTGCATGAAATGTGATGTGTGTGAATAAATTTGCCTTGCCTTGACTTCGAACGCTGAAAACGGTTTAGTTTTAGTAAATCTGCATGCTACTGTATAGACCATAGCTGCTGCTGTCCATGGTGCTGATCACGGGCTATTGTTTGTCATTTTCACACATTCCTGCTTCATGATAGAAATGCCCGCTGGTTTTTATGTGATAAATAAGCGTTTATGTGAGCGAGAACGGGCGCCAAACGGAAGTGTTTGCACCGGGGGCTTATCACTGTGATGTCACGCTTATGATATTAACGCATACACACACAGAACATGTATCACATGAAAGCCTTTGCCTCGAGTTCTTTGTTTGAGACAGAGAGACGAGGGAGATAAGACACAGTGAGAGTTCGGACAAAGATAGAGTGAACGAGGGGACAGCGAAGAGAAGCAAAGGACTATCTCCCTGACAGAGAGATAAAAGAGGTGTTGAGTTCCTTTGGGACCTTATTTGGGCGTCACAGTGGCAGTGTAAAGCGCCCGCTGATCTGATGAGTGATTAGATTGGCTGTCTTGCCGCCGGCCCTTGTCCTGGTTGGTCCCCTGTGATTATCTGGGCGGAGGGACGGGAGGAAGAGGAGGAGGGCGGCGTTGATGGAGAGAAAACGACCAAGAAAAACAAGTTGGGAAGGAAAGAAGAAGAAAAAAAAAGAAAATGAAGAGAAGGGATGAAGGCGAAGGAACAGAGGGGAGTGGAAAAGAAAGGGAGTGAAAAGAGGGGCAGGAGAGAAGCCGTGACATGGAGAGGGGAGAGAGGCAGAAAGGAGATGAGAGGAGGAAAGACGGGATAAAAATTATGTAGAAGAATGGAGAGATGGGAGGATTGGCAGACCGGGTTGGAGGGCGGAGGAGAGGAATAGGCTAGAGGAGACCTCCTTAAGGCAGACAATGAGGGTGTGATAAGATCTGAAATTGCTTATAGACGCTTCAGTAACTCCAGCCCACACACGCCCATACTCTACTGTACTGCATAGGGTGGGACACACACACACACACACACACACACACACAAAATGGGAATGGAGGGAAAAGGATAAAAACAGAATTAGAGCACCGCAAGAGAGAATAGGGGGAGGTGAAGCAGAAGGGAGGGAGAGGGAGAGTGAGAGGAGAGGAGAGAAGAGAGTTTTAAATTGTCTTAGGCTGGTCTGAGGATTCGGTCCTCAGGGGTTCGGAAATTAACTGTGCTCTTTCTGGGCCCTCAGAGGTCTGAGAGAGAGAGAGGGAGAGAGAGAGAGAGAGAGAGAGATTAGAATTAGAATTTGTCTGTTCTTCCAAAATATTAAATAAATGCTTATTATAGGATCAGCACACTCATACTTTGCATTGCTATTATGTGAAAAATAAGAAAAATAACACACTTAAAGCCCTCCTGAAGTGACCCAATCACTCCATTTCATTTTTCAACTTTTTTGAAAATCTTTCAAAACCTCAAGTACGACTATTTTTTTTCCCCCAAAATGAGGCCTATGCACACAGAAAGGGAATCAGTGCTGGGTTTTAAGGATTTAGCTGTTGCTCATGTAATAAGCCAATGGTTTGCTTTCAAAGGTGCACGATGTACAATTGACAAGGGTTCATTTAAACTCGTTTAGACTTAACTGACAAAAAAAAATAAAAATAAATAATAAATAAATAATACCATGCTCATTCCATGTTTTTTGACAGTTGAGTCGAAAGCCTCTCCCTTAAATCATCCCTCTTCAGTTTTACATAATGCACCTTTAAGGAATGTTTGAACACATGACATTTAAAGCAGCTTGGCCAATACAGCTCAGATTCACACGTTCATTATCCACATTAATTTACTAGATCAAACATAACAAATCTGTATTGTAGGCTTTGGGGTCCTAATGCAATATAATGGAATCATTACCTACCATTTGCACAAAAGTCAATTTATAATGATGGAAATTTAACGTCAGCCCAAGGCCAGTAATATCTAGTCCAGGCTTGTTATCGCCACCATGTCCAAATCTTGATGGGGGCACAGCAGACCTGCCACAGAGCATCAGTTTTCATCCCCATTGTGTTTTCAGATGGAGGCTTTGCCAGTTCGTAAGCAGAGCTATACCATGCATCTACCAGCAGAAAAGCTCGGTTTACACATCAGAGGTGGAGCTGTTCTGCCCACACAGAGGCCTGCTGTCACCACCACATACAGGTACATGCATACACACATAAACAGTGAGCACACCCATGTCGAAAGATTAAAAAAAAAAAAAAAAAAATCAGTCCCATATGTACAGTACATGTGGCATCCATGCATGCAATCATGCTCACACACCCACACGTAAACACGCTCAGAAATTAACAGACAGACAAAACTGCATCTCAACTCTTATTTGATTCATGTGCTTGTTTTGCACAGACGTCTTTAGGAATTCTTTGATTCCCTGATTTCTTGTGTGTATGTGTGTGTGTGTGTGTGTGTGTGTGTGTGTGTGTGTGTGTGTGTGAGGGAGAGTGAGAGAATGTCTGCATCTTGTTATCACCTCTCATTATAGCCGTTGGTTTATGAGCACTGAATTGAAGCTTTTATCTTGCTGAGCACAAACTTCACGAGTCAAACATGCGGTTTGTAAACACTGATGGTCAGTGTTAGCACAAATTAGCAGATGAAGGTCAGTCAGTCTACATGTGACTGTAAAACAATATGACTTTTACAATATGATCTCACTCGAGAGGGAAAAAAAGATTTAAGGATGGAAGTAAATAAGAAAGAAAGAAAGAAAGAAAGAAAGAAAGAAGAAAAGGAAGGAAGATTAAGACTTTAAAAACTAAAGAAAATGAGAAAAGAAAGAGCAGACTGAACAAGTAAACAAGATAAAAATGAAAATAGAGAAACTGAAAAAAAAACAGATGAAAGATAAAAGTGGAAAATTGGAAAAATGGACAATAAAAATACAATTAAAATGGAAAATTCATGAAAAAAGAAAAAAATGACCAAAAAGAAACTGGAAAAAGACGTGTATTGAACAGAACTGACATTTGACATCTCTTTTTATCTCTTATTCTTATTTTTGTTTTTTACAGACACAGTTGAAGCTGGCAGCTACACCCACTATAAGTTCTCTGTTGTCCAGGTAAGTTTCCCCCCATACACATCTAAGGCGTCCATCCACATTCCTCAAGACTTAGAAAACATAACTGTGACCTCCTCCAGTCCACAACAGCAGCTGAACTGCACCAAACACGACCGGTCCACGTTGCCCAGCAGCAGCTTCGCTGGTTCAAGTTCATTTTCCTGCTCCACGTGGCCCTGTGGATCGCCTGGCATGTTTACAGCATGTTAGAGATGTTCCTCCTGTGATTTCTCCTGCAGTATCGGGGTTGTTAAGACAGGAAGTCAATTAGAAAACAGCTGTTTTTTTTTTGATGGACATAAGATGTGGGAGTCATAAGTCTAAAACATTTGAAAGCTTCACTCAGCATACATGATCACAGCAAATGTTAGCATTCATGGCTATTGAACAAACTTTTAAATGAGATGAAGTTGTTTTCTTTTGATTCATCCACAGATCTCACATCAGAAGATTACTATGACCCATAAGAGCATCAGACTTTTTTTTTTATTTCATTTTATTTATTTACTATTTATTTATTTTTTATTATAGTGGTGGTGGATCCTTGTTATCTTTCATGTCAATGTTAATGCACTTTGGTGGCTTTTTATTTATTTATTTATTGTGCTAGTTATTTTGATCTATTTATATTCTGTCTATCCCATTAAGATCTACTAATGTGACCTGATCTCAGGTTTGTTAGCAAGAAAGGGAAAAAAAGCAAAAATGTATGAGTAACTTAATAAATAAAAAATAAGCTTTGAAATAACATTGTTCAGGGTTGCCAAATATAATCTAAAAAGGATTTTTACACATTAACACATTTATTTGAAATTCAAAAGTTCTACAAATTTAAATTTTGCTTTCACTTTAATAGTGTTTTACAGTGAACCAGGCTCAAAATCCTGGATAAATACATTTTGAAATGATTTAATAACACAACAAAATGTTCAAAATCAAGGGGTCTAAATACTTCTCCAACAACTTCATTTATATATTCAAATAAAACAAGCAAAATGTGTGTGTTTTGTTGTTTGTTTTAGGGATTGCTGACGATGCAAGTCACCCATGCTGGCTACAAGGACCCAAACAACCTCCACTTTGAGAACATCACAGTCCTCGGGTTGCCGCACCCTCCCATGTCTGTCTCTGTGTCACACCACGACGTCACCACCGCCCTGACTGCTGACAAAATACACCACGACTCCGCCAAGAAGGTAAACACACACTCACACGCTGAAATGTTGGCAGACACACACATGCACAAACATATATGTGCTTCCTTTGTTGTATTCAAATAAACGCATTAAAGTATAAACAAGAGTAGACTGTCATGGCTGATGAAAAATAGACACACATAGAGTTGCACTGTGTATTTCCACTTTGGTGAAATCCTGATGTAGTGTCTGATGCAGGGTAGATGGTAGTGTGATTTCTATAGTGGCTACCCTGGGCCTCTATCATTTATTTCAATGAGACCATGAATGAGACCGTTAGTGTGCATTTCAAGGTCAGCTTATAAGTGTAAGAAATGATAATGATTTACAGTGGGGTCAGGGTGGTAATAGTTTTGTGGCTGTGTGTGCGTGTGAGAGAGAGAGAGAGAGAGAGTTCATGTGTGCGTTTGTGCTTGATGTACGGTTTATAATAGAGGAAGACAGAGAGAGAGAGAGGGAGAGAGAGGGAGAGATGAATATA
>OMKZ01021584.1:0-10812 GCA_900302535.1 Neoniphon sammara | reverse complement strand
GGTCACAGCTACACACACACACACGCACTCCTGTGACTCATATTCATTAATAATATTAGATGACTTTTGTAGGGTGATAATTGGAGAAAAAACACTGCAATTCATATGATTCTGACCCTACTCTTGGAAGACCAACCTGAATGTCACATGATAAAAAGAAAAAGAAGTTTTCCTTAAACAATACATTGCACATCTTCACCAATGCAGGATTAATGCATCACTGTACTATAGGCCTATATTGTTTTACAGAGTATACATCACAGCTCTGATCCAGAGCTGGAGATCCAGCTTAATCTAATGGGGGAGGGGAATCCCTGCTCTGAAAAATATCTGACCAGATCAAGGATCTGGCATGTTTTCACATGCACACTGTCATGCATACTCTCAGCGGATTCAGGCAAGATCAAATACTGAGGTCTGGACGTTATATAGTTTTCAATAAATGTGCATTTTGTTGCATTTGACAAAGATTACTATAAACGCTGCGTAAATTCTGTTTGCACAATCGAACTGTCCTTGCAGATGCAGCAGAACATATTTTGAAAGCTCCAGACAGAAACAGAGACACCACAGGCAAACTTGGCAGGTCCCTGTCATTGCATAGATAAGCTGGCTATCGACAAACATGAAAACATAAGCACGGCCTTTTAAATTTTTCTATTTTTGCCACAGAGGAACGCACGCCCACAGTACCGCATAACTTTTTTTTGGTTGCAATAACGCATGCCAGTACCTACACGCAAGATCCAAAATAAAAAGAAAATGAACATTTTACCAGCTAGTCTGCTAAATATAGCCAGGATGCGCTTAGGCTGACGTGATGGGATTACCCTTCCATGCGTAATTATTTTCAAGGCTGCACAATATCATTACAAAGCATGCACATTGAAAAACGAACATAACGATGGAACAGACAAATATAACACATGCTGGTTTATTCCGCACAACTTAGTGTTAGTGCTAATGTTCAAGTTCGGTTTATTATTCATCTGTCAGATGAGCTGACCTTGCTTGCGGTTACAGCTTACTAATTGTTTGTGGTTGTCGCATCATCACGGTTTGGACAGTGTGTCTGGCACTTCACCTTCAACATATTACTTCCCGATTAAACAGGTTTTACTGGGCAATCGACATTTAATCAAGCAACATCGACGACGAGAACTAACACTGTGACTGTCACTTTATGAAGCCAGCTGGGGTTGTCCTACACTGAACTGTCCCAAAGGAGCAATCAATGATGACCATCTAAAAACCCAGGTAAAGGGCGAAGCAATCCGTTCACCAGACTTTTCTGTTTATCTTCTATTTGCAAGCTAGCACTCTAGAAACATTTTTATCAACCAGCTCGCTTCCCTGCCTGTCTTAAAGGCTATCATTAGCCAAGCACCCAAGCTAGCTAGCTCCCTGAGCTAGCGCAGGTTGACAGAAATGTGAAAACACCGTTTGCTGTTTAGCTAACGTAACTTAAACTCGCTAGCTATTTGTAGAAAGAACTAAGCATCATACATCGCTGTCGACTTCGATGTCATCGTTGTCGCTCATTCTTCGGCGAGGAGTATGAGGAAATAAAACAAACCGCTGTCAAAACAAAGTGGAGCAGCAACTGTAGGCAAATAATGAAATGTAGCACGGAGGAGTGTAGCTGCTACAGCAGAGACATGACGATCAACGGCGTCTCTACACGTGATTCGCCTACACATGGACGGAAAAACATATACGGCGCAGGCGCAACAAAACAAGCCTTTGTGGGAAATGAAGTACTTCGCCTGCCTGCGTCTCCGTTTGTACGCGTGCTAGTTTTTGTATTTGAACTATATTCCCCACAAGCCCTCAGACTTGGACGCACCCACAAAAATCCACCGCTATCTCCCGCAAGTTGGAAGCACATTAGGACCTTTAGTGTTATTATCCAGAGAATGCTAATATATTTACTTGTCAAAGCCAGTGTACAAAAACAGCATTTAATGCAGTTGTTTTGCACATATAAGTTATGACATAAATCTGTCATACACTCATATTTGTGGTAAGTTATTCTCTGCAAATAGGCCCTCTAAGCAGCATATATAAATCTATAGTGGTAAGCCTGCAGAATAAAGAGCTATTATGCTAAGGCCTACTGTTTTCACTGGTCATTGTCAGAAGGGTGGTGTTAGGCCACAATAACTAGGCTTCTCTCCCAGCATATGATTATGAGGCCAGATGGTGGCCTAGCTCCGGCAGCCCTCCCCCACTCATTACCCTGGTTGCACACTTCCCTTCATGGTAACTTTTCACAGGCTATTTGGCTGTTTTTGGAGTAGGCAGCACTATGAGGACATGCTATTTTAGTAATTTTGTTTAATTTACAGAAGACTAAGCCCAGCATTCCCCAGTTTGTGTTCTTCAAAATAAAACACATTACATATGGTCTTTGTGTGTGTTGTAGATGCTCTAACATCAGGCTATATGTCAAGTATTCCTGGAAATAAACAGCAGAGGGTGCAGGCAAAGAATAAAAAGCCGGCAGGCCTGTATTTTTAGTCTCCCCAGTATACCTTTAAGAAAGGATTGTGTCCCTGCTCATCCCACTCAACCTTTACCTCTGCAGCATGTTATGCATCACCTTCACTTTTAACATTCTGTCTTCTTGCTGCTAAAAATATCCCCTTCTTGAATCACCCCTACACAAATTTAAACAGAAAAACTGACAAAAAACTGTAGCCCAAACACACATAGATCATGCCATTCACATGATCAATGAAAAAAAAAATCAGGAGGTTGCGCTCAAAAATGTACTTAAATGAATTTATTCAGGGGGGGTTATCAGCTGCAGGGGTTGATATGATCACATATCAACAAAGCTTTCTTATTGTATAGCAACATCCAGACAAGTGCACATTTGGTGGGTGCCTGTGGATACATGTCTCGTGAACTGCCTGCCTGAATCAGCTGACCCACGGCACAGTTTTCCAGATAAGCATGCCTGTTCAAGCTGCACACTGTGATCAGCCAGCGACACTTAACGCCACTATTATCACATACAAAGGGAACACTGGACATTTTAAGAAGTGGAGGGTGAACATATAGTAGCAGCTCCAGTAATGAACAAGTGACACTGTGGGGTACGTTGCCTGTTTACATGAAGAATAGATTCACTCCGTGAAATAAAAGTTTTATTGTGTGGTGATGTTGTAGTAGATGGTAATATTTTTGTTGGTTTCCAAATACATTGACTAGTTGCTGCAGACCACCATTACATATGGTAATATCAGGATCCCCTGATTTAAATAAATAATGTTTTTACATTACATTTAGAATGGTTGTGAAATATTATATGGCAGTATTAACCCATGTAAAGGATGATCAACAACATAATATAGAAACAAAAACAGTTGAAACCTGTAATGTGCTGTATGAACAGTGGTTTTCAAAGTGGGGTGTGGGTACCCCCTGAGGTACTTAAGATGCTTCTAGGCTGTCCTCAGTAAAATGAGGAATAATTTAATTTCACTATAATTCATTAGAAATTGTTGCAAAAAGAGAGATTGGTGTATTTTAATGTTATGTTTTAATCTAATTGCTCTGAATCTATTTGTCAAAGTTCTAGTGTGACATATAAACAATTTAATACTTAACATGAACCAAAATATCTTTTCATACCCAGCTTCTTAGACCAAAATCACTTCAAATGGGGGTCTATCTTAATGAAAGCCAACTAGAGGGTCTGAAACATGAAAAAAGTTTGGATACGCCTGATAAAAAAACTCATACAGCTATGAAACATGACATGACGTTTAGAGAAGCAAGTGAACATGACTTTGGCTGTTACATGAGATTCAGGCAAAGTAATCTCTACACATGAGGTGTGCAAAATATGCATGGCCTCTTTTACCTAATCTGTGTCAAACTTTAGGGGATATTTTTTACCTTTATCTGATGTATCTGGTCCAGTTTGTGAGTGGTGACTGAGGGAACCATTAGAAAAGACTGATCACACTGTCAGGCAAATTCAAGCCAATGATGTGCGTTTGGTTGCGTAATATTCAGTGATGGTCTGTTTACACGTGAAAGGGAGGCGACATGAATAAAAGGCCTCTTTAGTGCTGCAGCAATAATAGAACTCTGTCCACATAATCAAGGCCACTGATGGGATTTCCCACAGTACTTTGTGATACTGAACGAGGAAAACCACGGAACAACTTGATACAACTTGATATTCAGTAGGTGTGGATTGGTGTAACTTCCAGGAACTACACTAGATGTTGAACTAACTGGAATTTCTCAGTCAATATGAAACTGAAAACAGACCGTTTATCAGGTGCACATTTTGCTGACAATGGATGATGACATACAAATATAGATACAGATAGATTTTATGTTATATGTTTTTGCTATATACTTTTCCTATGTAGTTTAATGGATGTGAGAAGTACCAATGCATGTGAAGGAGTTCACTATACAAACATGTAGCCCCCCCATGTGATCATGATCCCATTTGATGAGGGATTCCAGATAGAGAGAAAAGGGGTTAGGCAGAAGAATGAGAGGAGGAATGTGGAAGTGTGTGTGTGAGTGAGGACAGAGAACAGAAACAGAAAGAAAGAGTGCGAGCAACAGGCAGGACCACAGACTCCAGCAGCAGAAGGTGGCACACAGTAAAGGTAAGAAAATGCTTGCATTGCTTCCTGTGATAGGAGGCCTGATAATGAGTGTTAAACAATATTGTTGTTGTTTTTGTTGTTGTTGTTACTTACCACTTCAGAAGAACAATTTTTTTTTATAGCTTACCTGGACTTGGGGACATATTAAAAAGAAAAGACAAATAAAAAATCAAAATGCATAAAATTGATGTGTGTACAAGAATTTTCTCCCTCTGCGGTGGTTATTGGTTATTTTATTGACCTGAAAACAGGTCCCGTCTTTGAGATCCTATCATTAAGAAAGTGCCTCTTTTCACAATAAACAAACAAACAAACAAACAAACAAACAAAAACAAGACTACACACCCAACTAAAGGTTTCAGTGGTTATTTTCACACATCCCTCCTGTCCGGAAGATTCTGGTATGATTATTGTAGCTACTGTTTGCCTGTCAGCTAAATCAGAATCACCACCGGCTTTTATCAGTTTGAATCTATTGTCATGATATCTGCCTGCTGTGGGTCGTGATAACTTGATAGAAAGTGCAAACGGAATGCTTTGTGGATGCTGGCCGACTAGCTAGGCAGGAGGATGCAACACTTGGCTGTATGAATGGCCGCTTCGTTATGTCAAACAGCGCTCTGCTGCTCCTCCTCCCCCCATTACATTCAAATTGTTCAAACAGTGGCAGAATCCATGAATCGAGACAGTAAACAGAGTATGTTCGTCCTTGCTGATTTCTGTAGCCACTGGGTCAGCGTTCAGTTGATGCCACTAATCTATAATAAACTCTAAAATATACAGGTTTTATTATAGAGCAGTGATCGATGCAGTCACTGTCTCCCTCTAGTGGCATTCTGTATGCTGTAACATGTGGCATGGATTATCATTTTAATTAAGCCTGTGGTGTTTCAATTATATTTTTGCAAGGTGAACAAAAGTGTGATGGGTACTGTATGATAGTGTATTATCAGAGCCGGGCGGCCCTATATGCTCACTACGCAATTGTTGCCTGGGCTGTTATACTTTGCGCATCCGCGTGTCCGCCAGGGTCCTCGTGACGTAAATTTCATCACCGACTGACGCCAGCAGATGTCCGCGCGAACAGGTAGTGGACGTCCGCTGTATATGTCTATGGTCCGCTGTGCAGCCAGATTTTTGTGACCGCGCGGACTGTACGCTCGCGTACGCTCGCCACTGCGCATGCTCAGGAGGTTCGCCTGTACTCACAGTTCATCTCTGAAGAATAGAGACAATCCAGTGTGTGCAAATTTGTGGAGAGAAATCACCCAGGCAGAGGGAAGACTGAAAGCCACTCAAACATCATTAAACACTCAGAAACGGGATCCTTTAATTTAACTCTACCCCTAAAAATTAAGGCGTTCTGTGCGTGGATGAAAGGAAAACTAAGGACATATTAATTGTGTTTCATTGTGGTAGTGGGACACTTCTGGTGAAGCGCGTCCCGTCGCGACAGCCAAATTCTAGGCCTAGGCTTGTCTTGTTGTGGGTGCCTCCCGCTGCGACTGCAAGCCTGCAGCCAGACTCTGCTCCTTTTCTGAGCCTCCTCTGAGTCTCAGCTAGCAGAGATATGATTTGACTTTAGTTTACGGTACAGTTTCCTTGTAATGAGTAGTAAATTACCCTCTGACAAAGTCTAACAAGGGTCTAAGAATGGAAAATAAATGTGAATTTTGAGCGCAGCGCTCTGCGCTACGCAGTGGTCTGCGCAGAAGCGGATAATCGGCCGCAATTCAAATGAATGAGAGGCGCAAAAACGTATTTTCCGCACTAATGTGAACGCCGCTAAGGAGTGTAATCATCTAGTTTCATCTTTGGCGTATCTTGATGGATGAACTGATACTTGAATGTATTTTTCTGTTGCACAAATGTACTGCATGGCAATGCTAGCAAAATATTGTATGGTTTTGTAATAATAGCCCCGATTGAATCCTTTATCAAATCAGCTAAATTCAGAGAGATTGTAATCAATTTCAAGAGAGAAATCAGCATGAGAGCACATGCATAAAAACGATAGGCAAGTACAGATCAGACATACATTCTAAAACATTCAAACAACTGAGATAGACTACATGAAACAATCACGTAAATCAAGGAAAATATAGATTAAAGCTTTAAAATCAAACTACATTGACATGATTACAAGAAATCCAAGAGAATGCCAGCTTTGCTTTAAAAACACCCAAGGGAACACAGTGGTTAAATTTCAGACCTCTGCAAATCATTCCGATTATGAGGTACATAGTAACAGGATCCAGCTTTATCAATTTGTCAATTTGTGTGTACGTAAAGCAAACCAGTCCTGTGATCAGGTACTATAGTTGCTGGATTCAGAAGCAAGCAGAGAGGTAAGATATTGCAGGAGCTTTTAAAGCAGAACTTAATAGATATTATAGATATGTAATGCAGTGCAAACATCTCATTGTTCTTGAATAAGACCAGACTTTTTTTTTTCATTTGAATTGTAGTAGTGAGCATGGCACTTATTTCCTGGTGCTCCATGCCCTGTAGGTCTTGAAGAACAATGGGCTGTTTAGCAAAATACCCAAGTAATATGTAGGCTTGGACTCAATTTGGGGACTGTTTAATGTATGGATATCACAGTTAGCAGTAGTAGCAAGTCCAGATGTTGAGAATAACATTAAATGAATACTGTGCTTTGTTAGAATATAAAGGTACACTATGCAAAATTGAGGGATACTTGAAATAAGGACCGTTTATACTCAACTAACAAAAAACATGCAATAAGCACATAATTTTTTAGTGATTCTGGCCAACAATGGTATATTTAAACATCAAATTTTGTACTTATTCCAGAGGTATCCACAGAGAATCAACGGTGGGTTGAAGGATGGGCATGTCAGCCCCATCCACTTCAAACTTAAATCATGGGTTCTGAATAATTCATTTTAGCAAGCAGATAAAAAAACAAAACAAATTAAAACATTAGTATAGTTTACTTCACTACAGGCTGAATTAAATGGAGATCTAGCATTTTAATGTTTCTGCGGGGTTTATCACTTATTCTATTGGTGTTCCTGAGTCTCAGATTTTTTAATGTCATCAGTCACTAGAGACTGGATAGTGTTAAGACTAGATAGTACTAGATTTTCATCTTGGAAGTTGTGATGTCACCCACAGGAGTGGAGTTAGAGCATGGAGACGAAACAGGTGCCACTGTTAATTAATAATAATGATAACAATGATGATTTTTATAATGATGATGATAATAATAATAATAATGATAATGATAATTGTTACTAATATGATTACTTTTTTATTTAGGCTATCCTCTGTCCTTGCCTGTTAAAGTCAACATCATAGATGGTGATGCAGTCCAAAAATCTGTCAGTTTGGAACAATAAATCAAACGCATCCTTCCAGGCATCAGTGTGTGTTTTGCAAGTAAAGGTGGGCATCGTCATTCCAGACCCACACAACAACTCATGGAGGTTGCATCGCTTGTTTGGCCCTTGTTGGAATAAAACTGAACACCATGAACCATCATGACTTATTTTGTCTGTCAGATTACTTGGGAGATTTATTTTTAAAGAAGCGACTAGCCTGCCAAAAACCTACAGCACACAACATTAGACAGTCAGCTGCAGGTAAAGTTGACATTATCTGGCATTACAATACAGCGACTGACTGGAGATGAGCTGAAAACTGAACAGCTTTGGAAAGGCAGTGATGTTCTCTGCAGCACAGATTAAAAGCCCACATTTCTGTGCTGGACACAAACACACTGAACCTGGGACAAGCAATTTAAGCAGCCAAACTGTTGATTGTGTTGACCTAATGTTAGTAGATGTGTTCTCGCGCTGAAAATGCGACATTGGGTAGGCTACACTGGATTTTTGTCAGGCAGCTGCTTTCCCAGCACTGGATCTTTTAGTGGGAATACCAGACCGACTATACCAGCCTACTTTCATCTCTGACCCCTCCCAAAATAAAACCAGAAAAAACAGCTGAAACTAAATAAAAACGAATGAAAATCCAAACTGTAATAACCCTGCTGTATATATTGTGTTTTCTTTGTCTGACAGGGTAGAGGCACATTACAGTAAAAACACAGCTTCAGCATGAGTTCCACAGTGAACTTGACAGAAGGACTCTCCACAGGAGCACCTAGCTTCAATGACTCAGGAAACATCTTTCTCAATGGGAGTGCAGGTTTCCGGAGCACATACACCAGTTTTGACAGAGTTTTAAATTTAGCCACCAGCATAGCCCTGTTCATCACTTTGGTGTCTCTTGGCTGCACCATGGAGATCCGCAAAGTTAAGGACCACATCATCAAGCCAAAAGGAGTAGCCACTGCATTAGTGGCCCAGTTTGGCATCATGCCCTTGACTGCCTTTGGCCTGGCCAAAATCTTCCAGCTGGAGTCCATGGAGGCTGTGACTGTGCTGATCTGTGGTTGTTGTCCAGGGGGGAACTTGTCCAACATTTTGGCCCTGGCCCTAAAGGGTGACATGAACTTAAGGTAAACACTCATTGACATATTGACCCCCGCTTTGTTGGAAGATTACAAATACCTACATAGACCTTGGAGTTGTGTCAGCACATTTAGCTGTAAGTCCACAGTCCACAGACTGTGTAGCAACAGAAACATTTGGATGCACATTTGTGTGTTCATCAGTTTTATGTACTGCACTTGGGCAAGCATGGCAGTCAAGATCATATACTCTGGGATGCATTTACCATTTCTGACATGCTGAGGAAGTTTCTCTCTCTTCCTGATCTCCTTCCAGCATCCTGATGACCACGTGCTCTACTTTTGCAGCCCTGGGTATGATGCCTTTGCTGCTCTTTATCTACTGCAAAGGCTTCAGCAATCTAGCTAAAGTTGTACCGTTTACCACCATTCTCATCATTCTCATTCTAACCATCATACCTTGTAGCATGGGCATCGCCATTAATCACTACAGACCAAAATATTCATCGTACATTCTGAAGGTGAGACTCAGTTATGACTATTTGGCACTTTAAGTTACATCAAAGTTAATACATATTTGAGAGATTGTAAGTTGTTGCTCTTCTGTTATAGACCTGAAAACTTGCACCTTTTTCTTTAATTCTACCAATAAACAGGCTCTGGTGCTTTCAGGTGACATTTGCAGTACCTGGAAATAGGAGTGACAAGAGCTCAGTGCTTTTGTCCTCCTCTCAGGGAATGTATACATATTCACACTTTAGTGTTCAGAATAAAACAACTTAAAAGGGAGAGGAGTTGGCTTTTGTGATATGCACCAAGTTAAAGTGCCCCTTTTCACAGGTTGGCCTCTTGATCTTGCTCATCTCCGCTGTGGTAATTGGCGTCATGACCGGCCTCTCCACTGGAAAGTTAATATGGGTGTCCTTGTCACCCCAGCTTATGAGCATTTCTGTGCTGATGCCAATGATTGGCTACACACTTGGATTTGCCCTGTCCACCATCTTAAAACTCAATCATCAGTAAGTGAAATGCACTGATACATAAATCCTTGACTTTATAAACTTTTATCACTGTGAGCAAGAATATTAGAAATTGTTTCCTGAGCAGCAGTGAGTGAAGTGCTCTATCCAGAGAAAGCTGCACTCCAGAATGTTAGACTTTCTACGTCTCTCCCATTTTGCCAACATTTGGATCCGCTACAATGAGAAGTTGCTTAGTGTAGCTTTGTCAATACTAATTTAATAAAACAGATAATGAAAAGTGGCTCACTCACTCATATCTCTATTAGATGCAGGAGGACCATTTCCATGGAGACAGGATGTCAGAGCGTCCACCTATGTGCCACCATCCTGGCAGTGGCCTTTCCCCCTCAGGTCATCGGGGTCCTGATTCTCTTCCCCGTACTCTACTTGGTATTCCAGTTTTTGGAGGGCCTTCTTTTGGTCTTGCTCTTCAGATGTTACCAAACATTTAAACCTCCAGCTGAGGGTAAATGTCACAGCTGCCTGTGTTATTCCAGAATGGAGGATGGGATGTGGTGGGGTCAGATATTTGGTGCCACTTATTTGTAACCACAAGTCCTTTGAATGAAAGATCAAATAATACAGCAATATGTCACTCTTCTCTCACACAGAAAAACCAGTATACCAGACTGTGGATGTTAATGTGGTGGAAGTCAAAGGACCCTAGAGCAGGGATCGGAGGATCGGCTGAGGGACATCAAATCAAACTGAG
>OMKZ01021579.1:3510-18749 GCA_900302535.1 Neoniphon sammara | reverse complement strand
AAAAAAAAAAAAAAAAAGAATCACATTACTCAGCTATATCAATTTTTTTTTTTGCACAGCTTTATTGCATAGACCAAATTTTCACATTAGGACAAACTGTCCCTTTACTGTCAGAGTTTTTACCCCCATCTTGATCTTTTTTAAAATTTTTCTTATCTTTGTATTTAGTTACTCTCCAAGGCGAACAAGGAAGAAAAGGACCTGCAAATACTGGGATGTGCCACCTCCTGGATTTGAACACATTACACCAATGCAATACAAAGCTATGCAAGGTATTTGTCATGTTTTCTTTTCTTTGGCTCAGTCCCTAACACCCTGTTCACACTTGGCTTTAACATCTGTCTCGTATGATCTGATCACAATCAGACTGCGTTAAGTACAGGTGTGAGTGTGGTTCAGTGCGTCTTCAGAGGCTTTGGACACATAGCATCTGTAGTGTGAACACTGATACATCCTGAAGTGTCCCGACATCAGGGAAGAACTGCTAAATGGGAAGGAAGGAACTTTTGATAGAGTGGACTTCAGAGTGGAATTCAAATTTAAATGAAGTTTATTTTTTAGGTGAGAAGGTGGTATCTTTGTTGGGTAAAGGAACAAAAAGAGAGCTGTTGGGTACAACTGCTTCGTCAGAGATAAGGAATAGGACAGGTGGAGAATCCTGGGAAGATAGTGAGAGCATGGAGTCGAGAAGTGAGGAGGAAGAAGGGATGGGAGAGAGTTTGCGTAAGGTACAGAGCAATCAAAGTAAGAAAAGAAAGGAAAGAGCATGTTCTGATAGATCTGAGGCTGATGACAAGTCAGTGGATCTTGAGCAGGATTGTAGTACATCACCTTTGTCGAGTTGACATCGTTTCCAAGACCAGGCCCAGCTAAATCAAGTCAAGATCAGGTCTAAAGGGGGTCGAGGGCAAGTTTAGACAAGACGAGAACAGATCAAATCGTATCCAAGACCAAAATAGGTAATAAAACATACAGATTCCTTTCCAAATGCAAAAGCAATGATTAAAGAATTTCTTAACGATTAGTAGAAATGTAGATTTATCGGCAGGAGCTCTCTGCTATACCCTTTGACATCCAACTAATCATAGGAATTGACTTAAGAATGCAAACGAATTTGCAAACCATTACATATACAGGTCTCTACGGGTCAACGTCCTCAAGTTGTTTGTAATGCCAGGGAGAAAATAAAGCAAAGATCAGAAAAAGTTCACATTTTTTATTTTGTTTTTAGATTGGCAGGAATAGATTGGAGTCAAAATAAGACCGAGTCAAGTTCAGGAAGTTGAGGCCAGACTCAAGGCCGAGGCGGGACACAAACACCACGGCCTTGGGCCTCTGTATTTGTCAGCTGTGTATGGCATTACTCGTTTCATGCAGCCTCCCCTGCTTTGTGTATAATCATAGGAGAGTGGCGTATATTCCTCTCCTTGATGCTTTGATCAAACATACAATACTTAGCTGACATTTACATGCGCTGGACAGTTTACATTAAAACTCACTTCCAATGAGTCATCTGCAAATTAGTCATCCCTATTTTCTTCTTACAAAAAAGCATTAAGGAGTGAAGGTTGTGGATGATCATCGTCCTGAAAGCCATGTTAAGTATTCATCCATCATTTTCCCTCAGCGGCTGGGCAGATACCGACGATAGCCCTGCTGGCAACGTCCACTACCAGCGGAGTGGCTGCAGCACCAACCCAAGTGCCCATCGTTGGCAGTCAGATGACAAGACAAGCCAGACGCCTTTATGTTGGCAATATTCCCTTTGGGGTAACTGAGGTAACACCTAATTACTCTTTTGTCCTCCTCTGGCTTCCCTCTCATTTTGATGTTTTCTCCAAACGCTGATATGGTTTCGTTGCTGTATTTCAAGCCATAGCTTTCCAAACGTGTTCTTTCTCTTAGGAGTCCATGGCAGAGTTCTTCAACGCCCAGATGCGCCTCGCGGGCCTTTCACAAGCCCCTAGTAACCCTGTGCTCGCTGTGCAGATTAATCAGGACAAGAACTTTGCATTCCTAGAGGTGGGTGACTACAGTTCTGTCAATTCTACAGGGTCATTCCTTTAAAAATGCCATTATAACCCAAGAATGGAGTTTGATGTTAAAGGTACAATAAGAATGGTTGGGCACACTTAATTTGGCTTTTTTTCTAGTTGTTTTCAATGTGAGTGAAGCTTTTTTAGTGCTGCTGGTGCTAGGTGCTGGAGGAGCACCCCAAATAGTTTGTTTCAGTTGCTTGGTTGCTGATAGAGGTTGATTAAAACCATAGATTACTTAATGCCCCTTTAACATGCTATTGTACAGTTTTATCATTTCACTGTTAAATGGTTGTGGACTGACAGAGATGGTTATAGTCAAAGTCCAATTTACAAGTTCTTATATATCTGCTTTTCTCTCACCTCAGTTTTTTCCCCTCTAGTTTCGTTCTGTAGATGAGACCACACAGGCGATGGCCTTTGATGGAATCATTTTCCAGGGTCAGTCACTGAAGATTAGAAGACCTCACGACTATCGGCCTTTACCTGGTATTTCAGAGCAGCCTGCTTTCCATGTCCCAGGTTTGTCCTTGCAGTTTTTTTTTGGACTGCTAATTACATGCTGGTAATGGTATTTAACATAATATGAAAATGGTAGATTTGACGTTTTTTTTTTCTTGTGGTTTTGTTCTGTAGGAGTCGTCTCCACAGTTGTTCCAGATTCCCCCCATAAACTGTTTATAGGAGGCCTGCCTAACTATCTTAATGACGATCAGGTATTCAACTCAAAACCGATAAAACAGGTGCACTCACGTTTCCTCATTTTTTTCTCACTTTTTGAGGTTGTTGTCACATTTAAACGTGCACAAGGTTTTTCACTTTTTAAAGTTCCTTACGGGATGAACAAAACTACGACTCTTAAATATGTTTTCTGACAGAGAGCCGAAATTAAATATCATTCTATAGCAGCCAAAAAGCTGATGAAGAAATGTAATTTCCAAAGCTAGAACTTTACAACTTGACTTTTGACTAGTTTTTATGCAATGAGATCATTATGAGACAAAACTACAACATCTGTCTTAAACTTGGACAAGGACAGTGTTGCAATAAAGAGTTTACATTCTAACTACGGGTAAAACATTTGTTTTTGTGATGCTGTACAGTTCTAAAATTTTTACTTAAACATTACATAAAGGAAAAACTGAGACTACACAATACCAAATTGTCATAATAATTACCTAATATTTGAAACTTTTCATAATTACTTGGCTATTCTGTAGGATCCTTCGCACTATAAAGTACAAAGTAAATGTTGGTTGCACACTTGATTATATTGCTGCTATTTTCTCACATTAAAACTACAGTGTCTGAAAACATAAGCGATAATTATATAAAAAGCATGCAAGGCTGCTTGTGACTTGGCTATCTAAGTAAACTGCTTACACATTCCTCATGCTAAGCATACTGATTTAACAAAGGTAAGCAAAGTTCAGTTCACAATAGGCCTATGAGCTGCTGTTTGTAAGCCTGAATGCCAGTATTTGATAAAGAAAAAATCCACCCTAAAAAACTTTAACACTGTTAGAAGACAGCTGTTGGTGATGTATCTTGCATTTCTGGACCCATTTTATTTCAAAGTGGAGTATTTTTCTTATTCCTGAAGATAAATGGCCATACAGAGACAATGTGACGTGATGTTGATGTTTCCAGTGAAGCTACAATGGGGTTTGATAACAGAAAATTATTGTCTACTATCTAAAGCATCAATGGTACATGTCAGGTTTTGCTGTCAGTTCCTCAGAATCAAAGAGCAAGAGCTTCTCACTTGGCTCACAATTAAGCACTGATGTTAAACGATCATACAAGGAAAAATTTAACCTAAAAGACTGTCGACTGACAGTTAGCCTCAGAAGACCAGAAATCAGTGCAGCCACAAGACAGGCAGAGCTGTGAGGAAGCAGTGCTGCCATGATCATGGACACGCCACATTGTTTACAAATTAGTTGGCCCACGGGGTATATTTATATGATAAAAACACAAAAAATCAGCTTTATTTGTATAGCACTTTTTAAACTTTGACTATCAAAATAAATGCACAATACAGCGATGAACGTAAAATTGAACCAGTGAGTGAGAAAGAATCAATAAACTAAGTGGGGGGCACAGAGGTGGAGAAAAGCAGTAATCAATATTTGCAGAGCCGTAAAATCCAGAGAATTTTTCAAATAAAAGGAAGAAAATAAAAAATAAAAGGTTAAAAGACGATAAACATAAGGCAAATATCTAAACGTGGGCTTTAAGAAATTACTTAAAAGAAGTCACAGATTTTGCAAGCCTTAGCTCCTGAGGCAGGTTGTTCCAAAGCCTTGGAGCCCTGCTAACAAATTCACAATCACTTTAGTTTTAAGTCTAGACTTTTGAGCAGCCAGAAGGGTCCCACCCAAGCATCTAAGGCTGTGCACTGGCTCATATGGGACCAATGCCTGTTACATAACATGAAGCCAGAGCTAGGCTTTAAAAATGATCAGTAGGATTTCAAAATGAATTCTAAAATGCACAGGGAGCCACTGGAGAGATGCCATGATAAGAGTTGATGTCACGTCTATTAAAACCAGTAAGAAGCCCATACACTCAACTTTTAATGAAGCCAACAAGTTCTAAACAATCACTGAATGAAGTATTTGTATTGAAGAATTGAAGTTGAGGCAGATTAGGCAGGCGGTGGGAAATGGGTACACCATTAAAGTAAATTATTGCTAGAATTGACTGAACATCATAGATGGATAATACATACCAGTGTAAAAGTATCCAAGGGTGGATTTTTCCTTTTAAATATATCTAAAATTAGAGTAAATATTTCTTGAAAACAAGGCTTAGATAATTGAGCATAATACTCCCTTCAGACCAAACATTTGGACTGTAGAGGTCCATCTTTGCTGTCAGGTGGGGAGATAATGTTAATTTGCAATTTTATACAATGAATTGGATTCTCACTTTCCGTTCTGTCTCATTTATTGGTTCACAGACTGAATGTAGCCTGGTGTTTATTATTCACTGAATTATTTTTTATACTTGCAGTCACTGCTACTGCTACTCACAGCTCTTTCATTTTTGTTCCCCCACTTTGTCCCCAGCTAGGGGCCTGTAAGATCGTTAAGTCTGCGCTCATAATTTGTTCAGTAGTACTGATCTACTGCTGCCATGCCAACATGTAACACAAGGCAAGTAAGACATTCTGGTCCTCACATGGATACACTCCGAGCCAGCAGGCTCCCTTACTGGCTACTTTCTTTCTCCCATCATTCTTTTGGAGCGCGTTTAGGACCCAGGGATTTTGGGGTAAAGTATTTCTGATTAGGGCAGGCTTGGGGTTGGTGGGGGGGTTGTATTCAGCTTTAAAAGTAAAGGTAAGACTGTGTAAACATGCTGCTTACTATCCTGGTGCATTTTGCCTGTAGTCGGCAAAATACGATAAAAAGGCAATCTTTTAATTTCTATTAAAACCACCAGATCAGTTTTACGGATTTTGTACCTTGCATCCTCTACAGCACAGTTTGTGTCTTCAAATAATAAATCCAAGTTTGAATATATGAGAATATTACTATTACCCCTTTAACTTGAGTTGCATTCATCTAATTATATCTCAACACAAAAGTCAAGACTAACCTCTGTGCTTCCAGTGTTTCGTGCAGTAAATTATCTACATGTTGTTACCCAGGTGTAGCCAAGTTCACACATCATGGACACTGTTGACTTCTTCACTCTTAACCCTTGAAAATAATACTTTGTGCACACACATGCTTTTTCCTGAATCAGCACAGCTTTACAGAATCTTGTTTCCAAAATACCCAGACTGTCAAATGCACCAATGTGCAGATGACCTGAGCAGTTTACATTGATTTGTACACATTTTGTTTCCATTCATCAGGTCATTAATTACGCTTTTTCAGTCCATTTACCATGAATTGATTTTGCGTATTAAATGGAGATTTAGAATTCATTCAGTAGGTAGTGCTGAACTGATATCTTGTCAGCCTCATGTCTGTGCTGGTCTTCATCTCTTGTGCAGGTAAAGGAGCTCTTGACCTCGTTTGGGCCGCTCAAAGCTTTCAATCTTGTCAAGGACAGTGCCACATCACTGTCAAAAGGTTACGCTTTTTGCGAATATGTAGACATCAGTGCCACTGATCAGGTAGGGATGAATATGCTACTTTTCCTGTGTAAAGGTTGTGATTGTGTTGTTTAAACTGTTGCTGAGAGGTCTCTATGTCTTCTTTGTCAGGCAGTAGCTGGCCTCAATGGAATGCAACTGGGCGACAAAAAACTCATAGTCCAAAGGGCTAGCGTGGGGGCTAAAAACGCCAATCCTGTGAGTAGAAGTCCTTTTAACTCTTAGCTTCCTAAAAGGTTACATGCAGCATTTTAATGTGGACAAATTATTGTAACATTAATTTTGAGACATTGTTTTAATTGCCATAAGCAAACATGACTTTCCACGAGGCTGGCAACCTCTTCTGGCCTCTACACTGCATTTTATATTATGTGCCTCCAGTTCAAATGTATTGGGAATCTGTTTATGGCACAAAGGCAGATTGTTTTATGGCACACAACAGGATGAAGGAGCTATATTCCAGCACAAAAAGAACTTTCTGGTGATAACAGATGGTAGAGTTAAAGACCAATGGAAAAAACACTTTGAAAATGTTTGTCCTCTTCAGTAAAGACAATAATGCAAGAGAGGGGCAGAGGGGATGGGAAGCAAAATGGTTTATGGGAAATGTGGTTTGAGAAAAAAGTTTTTGAGAACACTAACCTCCTTGGTGGAGGTAAAAATACCACTGCGATGAAGTAGAGGCTAACAGTCAGCTCAACCTTGGTCTCATTCATTTACAGTAATCATAGCAAGGTACCACAGTTAATTTGACTTTGAGAAACTGAGTTGAAGCTGTGTACATGCACTGTCTGAGCCACATCCTTCCTCCACTGGCAGACCTCCATCATAGAGACTCCAGTAACGCTGCAGGTCCCGGGGCTACAGAGGCTGCAAAACTCTGGCATGCCTACAGAGGTGCTGTGTCTTCTCAACATGGTGATGCCTGAGGAGCTGGTGGATGACGAGGACTACGAGGAGATCCTCGAAGACATCCGTGAGGAGTGCTGCAAATATGGCAGTGTTCGCTCCATTGAGATCCCTCGGCCGGTCGATGGTGTTGAAGTCCCTGGCTGTGGGAAGGTGAGTCCTCAGAGGATTGTCCAGGATGCACTGAGCATCTCTTTAATGCTTTTGCATGCCATGTGTCAGAGAATTTGTTCAGAGTTTAAAGGCACCCACACTGTAGTTTGTGACCACTAATGGTGCTATAGTGCACACTAGGAAACCCCAGGCTGCGTTTTATGTACATAACATGTAGCATGAAGATTGGTGAGGAATTTTGAATGCAAATAAACCAAGTGTGTACACAAGGAAAATTACATTGGGTACATTTAAGAATGGGTTTGTCTCCATAAACTTTGAAACAGTTAAAATGAAAAAAAAAAAAACCCCATAAAGCTACACCTAAATAACAATAGTCCTGTAAGGGTTGTTTGGTGACTCTAATGACTGCAAGTATCACCTTATAGTTTATTAAAAAAAATGGTGAATACAGTTAATGAAGCTACATAGGTGACAAATTGGACTCCAACAACAGGAGCAGCGGTACAACCACAGAAAAGTGAGTTATAAAATAGTTATAAGATTGGGCCATGCCCTTTGACAGACACCAGCCCATCAATAATAATGTGTCCTCCTTTCTTTTTTGGTGCAAATTAGATTCTTTAAATCCTACTGCATGATTGATCATCTGCTTATGCCTTCGCCCCCTGCAATGCGGTGTCTACTTAATGGTGCATTTTTGCATTGATTGCCTGAAGGCCTTTCTAGCTGAAGTTTTAGGTTTTAGGTTTTCTGCTTAAGTAAATGACATCTGGATAGATAGATTGCACTAGGGGTAAGAGGGGAAAAATCTTTTTTTTTTTCCCTATTTTTTATTTATTTATTTATTTATTTGTATTTTGGTTGAACTGTTCCTTTAATTGTACACACTTTTTCACTCTCTCTCATTCCCTTATCATTTGGCAGCTCACTAACTGTCCCTGATTCCAGATCTTTGTGGAGTACGTCTCCGCTGCAGACTGTCAGAAAGCCATGCAAGCCCTCACCGGCCGCAAGTTTGCCAACAGAGTGGTGGTCACCAAATACTACGATCCAGACATGTATCACAGACACGAGTTTTGAAAGCACAGACAAGTCTGATGGGTGCATCTTGAGAAGGTGTGTCCTCCCATTATTCCTGTTCTTAAGCTTGGTTTCAGCACATTGGTGATAGGGTTTGTTTATTTCTCCAGTATTTCCGTCTTTAAATGTTGTGAGCGTGTCTTTAGAGACTAGACCTGGAAAAGAGTTTTATTACCTACTCCACATCTTCTACATACTCTATGGGACTACAGAGTATATTTCTCCAATACTGACTATCTAACTCCCAGCCTTAGCCTAATGCGTGTACAGTGAACTGATCTCATTCAATGAAAAAATACTGTAGTACACATCACATTTGCAGTAGAATGAATGTCACATGTATCTAACCTAAACCCTACTAACATTGCCTGACAATGCCAGAGTAGCTGTCTATCAAGTATGCACTATATGAGAAAATACAACAGTCAAATGTTTAGAGTTTCCTTCTGAGCACAATTTATTTCTCTGTGAGAGATGGCAACTGTCTCTTTTAGATTTAGATTTGAAAAGCCATCATAATGTTTACTGTGTGGCTCTGAGAAAAACTATGAATATTGTTTTATTTATTTATTTTTGCTAACTACATTTTTCCTTCATGTCACATATTAATGTTATTCCTTAACCTTATACAATGCTTAACTCAGAAACTTGTACTGCTTATATACCCCAGCAAATGTCTAATTGTTTTGTGAAGAAAAAAAATATACATTTTGCTAGAAGACCTCAAAGGTCATTCTTTGACAACTGTAATTTTGTATATAGTAAATATTAATGTCAAAAGATGAATAGTATATTGAATTGACCATGCATACTTTTGTTGGAAACAACCTGAATTAGGACATTTTTTTAGGACATAAAAAATGTGTTGAGCTTCCATGTTATGGTTAAGGAGAGTAGGAAGTGTCTTGGTTGATGAGAAGTATGAGACACTGGTAAATGTGTCTATGTTACCAGCAATAGACATTTAATTCCATGATTTATAATTTGCAAAATCATAAATTTGTTCTCATTATTTACTTTTAAAAGTAAACATTTTGAGAAATGCACCTTTAAATTGTGTAGATAACTTACTGAATGAAGTTTGTAATCATGTATCGAGCTTTATTTCCTGTGTGCTGTTCTTTTGCATCCTTTGTAGAAAATGTATTAATTTAAACCATTAATTTATTATGGAATATGTTTTTTGCTGCTTGAAGAGTGCAGGCACAAATATATCCAAACAAATTGGTGTGTGATATAATTTATTTGAAAATATACCAGAAATGTGGATAGGAGAAAATATGCATTTGGATATGACCAAGTTTGCTGATGCAGCAAACAGTTTGCTCTGTTTAAGAGTAACCAAAATGTATTTTAATGTAATATGTTCAACATATCAAATGATATTAAGCGACTACTGTATTTTATACATTTTTGGATGGCCAAAAATTGAGAACATTTTAGTTTGTACAATCCCTGCCACTGCCATTGCCTTGAATAAATGCTTGCATTCACTGTCAGCCTTCCTTTGGAGGAATCCTTTTTTTCCATTATCTGTGAATTAAAAACTTGATAGTGTTACTGGTCTAATACCTATCTCTAGGAAATATATTTACTTCAGTTGAAATACTTGTCAATATTTTCATTCTCCTTCTCACTAGTTGGCTACTGCTGCTGCAACTGCTACTAGCAATAACAGTAGTAGTAGCCTAGTTATAGTAGTACCACTAACAAAAGTTATAATAATAGTATCAGTAGTGGTAATAATAGTAGTAGTAATGGCACTAGTACAGACATTTATTTTGAGACTTTATCACGTTAAAGCCATGACGTCTTATTAAAGCTGTTTCCGTTTTTGTCAGCAGAGGGCAGCAAATGCAGGCTACCGTCAATGTCAACCATTCATCGTATTGTTAGATGCGTCAAGCAGCCATAGACGCAGAGAAGACCAGAAGAACGGCGAATTTCCCTTAAAAAATAAAAGCATTAATACCGGCCAAACCTTATGCAACGTGCGGCAGTCAGTGGATATTTTATTTTGAAAGTCAAAACCGGACGTTCTATTTTATTATATGACTTGACTACCCAACATAAACCCCAGATCGGGATTTGACAGATGTTCGTTCAGGATAAACCGCCCCGTACCATCCAATGCTGAGAGAACGGGGGAGCGTTTTGCGTTTGGATTTATCACAGAGGAACATTACACTGACTGAAAAATGTCTGGAGAAAAGGTTACGAGTCCCTGTAATAAATTCCAAGCCAATATTTTTAATAAAAGTAAATGCCAGAACTGTTTCAAGTCTCGGGAGCTGCATTTGTTGACTGATCATGGGATGGAACAGGTAACTAAGCATGATTTTAATTGTTTTTGTGGAAAAACGGCAATAAAACTAGGCTATAGCATAGAATATTCTTTGCCTTTATTTTTAATTGTTTCTCGATGGTGATTTCATAAATAAAGCTCAGACATCAGCCATAGTACCACTGAATCACATGTCAGATTTCTCTGTGGGAAGTAGCGTGTTATTACTGCGTCCCTGTGTTGGCCAAACTTGTTTGCACCCTGTTTACTGACTAACTGCATATTTGTTGACCACTAGGCCTGGCTTATTTTATACTGTAAGAGCAATTCACTTTCATAAATAAATCAGTGAGACTGTCTCAACAAATCAAGATGTAAAAGTGTGTCAAAATGTGGGAATTTCAAATTTCAAACATTTCAAATAGTCGAATAGTTATTAACATTCTATCAACTGACCAGTTGGTGCAACAACTGAAAAAAAAAAAAAAGAAAATATCTGCAGGTCTGTGTACAGACAGTCATGTCACGGTGATGGAAGTAAACTATCATGACAGCTTGTACGTGCCGCACATTGTTAAAATATGTTATTACAAGTCTCTCGGTGCCCCTGCCTCGTTTCACTGCGCCCTGTAATTTAAGCAGTGTTGCTCAACGAGTAAACACAACACACTTCTTCGCTCATTAGCCTGGCATGGTCTGATGTGCTTTATTACAGAAAAAAAATGTTGCTTTGTAAATATGTTCCATGTTTTGATTATGTTCTTTTGGACATTCTATAAAACATTAATTATGTAATATGCACAATATCTTCAGTCACTTTTACAGTATGTGTTGACAATGAAATTTCTCTTCCCAGTGTTCCCCTGTTAAAGGATGCAGAGTGGAATTGTTGCACTGTTTTCCTGCATAAAGCCATATCAACTTGCATTGAAAACATTCAGTTGGGACATAAGTAGAGCAGAAATATTTGTTTATTCCCTTTCACTAACTTAAGAAGCAGATCACCAGTTTGTATCTGAATAAAAATATATTGCACATTTGCCAGATTTTGGCTAAATTGTGCAGTTCAGCTTAAGTGCATGTATAGTGAGGACTGATGTACATAGACACTTGACATCTCATAGACTGACCAGCCAGCTTCCACTTTCTCTCACAACCCACAGGCAAAACCCGTCTATGGTGGCTGGCTCTGCTTGGCTCCCGAGGGGACAGATTTCAACAACCCGATTCAGAGGTCAAGGGTATGACATGCATCGCAAGTGTGAAATTGAGTAGAAAATCCAGTTTGAATGTAGTTCTGTTCATGACCTTCACATTTGTTAACCTTGTCTCTCTCTGGTAGAAATGGCAGCGGCGCTTCTTTATCCTGTATGAACATGGCAGCCTGAGCTTTGCTCTGGATGAGCTGGTAAGAACCGACTCTTACGTTGAAACTATAAAACAGGGCCAACACAAACATTCAATTCATCGTCGACACATTAAAGATGCTAGGTGGCCTTGTAGGGTCTCTCTGTGTCCACATTTACATTACAGTATGATCGGATCTAGCAGGCATCTTTAGGCCAGATGTTGTGTGCAGAACCACAGCAGATGATTTGGGCTTAGCCTGTCCTCTAATGCACACATCCCCCTCTTCCTCTGATCCCCTCAAATCTCTTTCTCTCATCTCTTTCATTTCACACTTTACACCACAGACCAGTTTCCTGCTTTATTCTCCTTCATCTGGGTTCTGATAATCAGCCGTAGCAGCACAATTCAGAGAGCTCTGTTTCATAACTAGCTTCTCAGCCTCTGCTGAAGTTAAGTAACTCAGCAGTAATTTAGATGCTTTAATTGTCCTCCAGCCAAGCACTTTGCCACAGGGGACGGTGAACATGAATCTGTGTACAGAGGTCATCGACGCAGAGCCCAGGACAGGCCAGAGAAACGCGGTCTGCATCATCACACCAGAACAGGAAATCTACATCCGTGGGGAGAATAAAGAGATCATCAATGGGTCGGTATCCACGGTTTGATGTTACAGTTCCTTTCTGACCTCTGAGACACATCTCAGTGCAGTGGGTTACGGGACAGGCACATAGATCCACATTAGAGCAACTTACACCGCCATTTGATCATTTTTTAAACCATATCAAAAAGGATTGAGGCATTAAACTTGCATTGTTTAAAATTATAGAGGTTTGATTTAAGTGAGGACCCTTTAGACACAGCTGACAAAAACATGGAATAAGCACGTAATCTATCAGTCAGTCTGCTAATTCACATGCTTATTGCATGTTTTTTTGTCAGTTGAGTCTAAACATCCTCACTTAAATTGCCCCTCTGCAATTGTGGCAGTTTTGCATGGTGCACCTTTATGTAATCTATGACCTTTGATGACCTCTATCAGTAACTAGTAGGAATTTAAACAACCATGATGGAACTTATCTCCTCGTATGAATTACGGTGGCCTGTAATCGACACAATCGTTAAAGTCTCATTTTCGTGGCAGAGAGGAATAAGATAGCTAATTAGAGCAGAGATTAAAGAGAAATGTCTAGTGAAGATGTAATATATCATCACAAGAACTGCTAGAATAGTAATGCTGTTTTCATGTCATATGGAAAGGAAGTCAAAGGTGGGAAAGATTCCCATCTCTACGGCTTTCACATCTGTGTTCACATCTTTTGGAAAGTTGAACAGGAAAGTAACGTAAGCTAACGTTACAATTCTTCAAGTCTATAACAAAAGGTTACACAATTGAATAATTGATTTAACAGAATGTTTGTTCAGTTTTACTATTTGGTCTGTGGTTTAAAAAAGCATGCATGATTAAAGTAGCATTACATTGGGATATATTACCTTTAATTGGTGCAGTTAACATAAGGATGTCATTTCCCAGGTACTTCCATGATATTTGTTTGAGTATGGATCAGAAAGTGAATTTTGAAAGCCAGAAATCTCAGCACTTGGCAAAGTAATTGGTATTAATCAACATCCCTATCAGCCCCCTGCAGATATAATATTAAGAACCTTTTGTGTTTTTCTTATTGATTGCCCCTTTAAATTATCCCTAATTTTGCTTACGACATGTGAAAGGACTCTTAAGGACTTTTAGAGGTCCCTGGATCACAGTTTGGGAACCTTCAGTCTGATCTGTGATGTCACTGGTTTTCTTCATCAGGTGGAACGAACAGCTTGCTCTGTACGCACGGGCCAACAAGCAGAATCAGACAAAGAAACGCAAAGTAGAACCTGTCGCCACCCAGGTAACACTCATCCAAAGCCTCAACACAAATTACAAAATCCCTTTTTCCCTTATCTTTGCGGATGGTCTTCATGAGTTTTTTTTTTTTTTTTTTTTTTTTAAACATCAGGAACCCAGTCCAGCGAAGATGGCTGCGACTGACCCCCGTTTCCCCACCATGGAGAGTCCTGCAGAGCCTGACTCCAGCCCGTGGCAGGAAGACCCACCAGAGAGGGGACCAAATATAACTCCTGTCTGGACTGTCACAGACACAGATCCCCAGGCCCTGCACCAGACCCCTGCAGGTGCAACACACACACACACACACACACACACATTTGAAAGAGACACTGGGCTTCCTGCCCTCTCACACAATCTTAACATCCTGCAGATGTTTTGTGCTGTTGGCTACTGAGCAGCTCCTCTATGGATGACATGCTTTACTCAGGCATACATTAGCAGCAATTATTGCAGCAGGGGAGAGGCTTTCCTTCTCGGACCTGGAAAACTCCTCTCCCTAACCTTCAGGCATAAGAAGAGCCAGGACTTCAGAAAAAAAAAGTTATACAAGTCCCCTTTTACAAGCGTTAAGGGCTCACTGATTAGCACAAAGCAGATATTCCTATGTAGTGTGACAAAAGTGGACACCAGGCTGCATCTGGTGTCAGTCTTATTGCAGGGTATGGAAAGGTCTCGTAATAAAGTCCTGGATTAACTCCTGCTGACTGTGCCTATAGGCTGTTTCATTAGACTGATGGAGATTATTGTCATGGGGGAACAGACAGTGAGACTCTCTAATGAACGATACCCCGTCAGGATTGTTGTGCATAACTGGTCATCCTGGAATGTCATGGGACTGTGGAAGATGTCTCCAGAGAGGGAAAGGAGTAAAAAAATCTCTGAGGAAGTCAGGGAATATTTGAGTTCGACTGTTCAACCCTTTAAAAATCAACACAACAAACCAGGAAGGAAGAACATTTTTAGGTCATGGAAGCACTCTGACCGAGTTGTGTAAAGTCATGGAATATTACATCAGGGCCACAACGGGAACCCTGCCATAACCCTGTTTGATTAAAAGGAGGAACAAATTCTGCTGCTCTTGGTGGCCAGTGGATTTACGAAATGTTCGACGGATATGTTTTTTTAAGATACCGATTCCGACATGTTTTAAAACTGAAGTTCCTGACATCTGATATTTTGTGCCAATCAGTATTTTTAAATTTGAAAATTACTATGCAAAATAACAGAAATAGAATAGAAAGTATTACTAGAGTAAATCTCTTTTTGATGAAATGTTTGAATAAGAACGTGAGAATAACCTCATTCATTCTGGAGGAGGGAAGACCTGGACATGCTGATATCCATTAGTCAGAAACAAACAGACATTGTCCCAATACATCAGTAAAACATTGGTCTATCTCTAGTCCAAAATTAGCATCTTTGTTGACACAGAAAAAATGTGTCTCAGGAGAAAGA
>OMKZ01021574.1:0-15586 GCA_900302535.1 Neoniphon sammara | reverse complement strand
TATCCTCCACATCACTTTTCATGAAACCGGCTACAGCTGCAGCAGTGTGTGTTTAAGCACCATGGCACACAGTTCAGGTGCACTGTGGGAAATTACCACCCAAATGCTGCTCACTGTTAGTGGGCTGGTGAGTTAGTCTGCTCAACCAGACATCATTTCAAAGTCCCTGTCTTAAAACCTAGTTGTCATATTAAACAGTTGAAGTGATTGTTTTTTGTTTGGATTTACCAGATTTTTAGGCTTAACAGATTCACTGCGATAACTTAGACAAAACGTGTTAGTTTCCTTTCCCGATATCAAATTGGTGTCTCTTCAGTAGTGTGACTAATAGTTGTGCTTCTCAACAATTATTGCAGAATAATTGATAATAATTGATATAAGCAGTAAAGTAGAAAACTTCTCCAGAAATAAACTGTATCCAACAGTTTGTCTAGCCGTTTCACTGTGGATGAGGGTCAACACTGTTCCAACACATCAGTCATTTGATCTGTTTTGAAGGTAGGGAGGATAATACTTTGGCTTTGTGAAGGCCTGGTTGTGATGTGCTGCAGCATACTCGTGACAGTGAACAGGAGCAGGAATTTACATGCGGTGTTGAGATAAGATAATCCAGTATTTACACTTTGTTCATTTTTCCGTCATTGGAAGGCCGCAAGGAACTTAAATGTCCTTGAAACATCTAATGGCTTCAGGTAAATTTCTTTGTAACGATTCCTGGATCATTTACAGGGAAATGGGTGTAATGATATATCTAGCTGAAAATAATTATCTAATATTAAAGTAGCATTTTCATGGAACAAGTTTCATTGTACAGCTGTCATACAGTATTAGTAGTCATTATTATTTATTGTTTGACTCGGCTAAATACCCTGGAGCAACAGAACAAGCAGCAGCACTGCTCTCTGTTTAGCCTCTGGTTCTCTAGAAGTAAGTGGAATAAATCGACTTCATACTTTACATATCCAGGGAAAGGTGACACAGCATGCAAGCACTTATTCTCCAACAGCCTATTTCACATTCATACCTGATAACTGCCAGACACCTCCAAAAACACAACCCACTGTGGCCACTGAGTAACCATCACTGGAGCAATTGGGGTTTAAGCGGAAGTGAAAGTGTTTCTTTTTGACTTTCCCCTCACAGATTTCAGCCAGCTGTTTGAGAGATTCAAACCAGCAACCTCTCAGTCCCAAACTCATAGTGTCATCCCAAAATGGTTACTGGTTGTACTTCTGATGGGTCTCCATGTGAAACAGTGTGTTTTATATGAGAATGGATCTCAAAACAAGAAGCTAAATTTCTCATATGGATCTTTATTGTGCAGAACAGATAGGAGATATATCTCTCCTTTCTTAAATCAACTTAATTGCCAGTTGCCTACATGAAGTTCCTTTTCATAGAATCAGAATGCCTTTGTGGATCTGCAGAAATTAAAGTTCTTCATAAACTCCCCCTTGGTAGTTCACATGGTAGTTGGATTTAAGATAAATGCAAACATAATACCCTTATCTGCCTGTCTGTTTCCCTCTGTCTCTCTTTTCCTCTTTCACACCATCTCCCCTGCCTGTTCTCCTTTCCTCTTTTTATCTGTCACCATCTGTTTTTCTTCTCTCTTTCTCTCTCTTTCTGTTCTGAAATATAGAAAGACTGTTAAGGTCAAATGCAGAGATGTTAAACAGTACAATTTCTGTTAAAGGTGAAAAGAATTTGAGATGTAGAATGTAGAAAAATGATGGCGCTATATTAGAATTACAACCAGAGTATTCATTGTAAATTCCACTGGATTGTTTACCTCTCAGTGATTACTGTCGTAAATTTAGGTAATTATAGCATTTAAGAGTTATTATCTGTGATGATATGATATTCACTTTCGTTATTTCAAAGCAAGTTCAGCATTTGAATGTGATCCTGTTTATCAAATATCACCACCTGTCTTACATTGTACCTTTGTATTGTCTATAGGGTTATTTTTTTCTGCTTTCTTTTTTGAAGAAAAACTAACTGCAGAAGTGAAGTCATTGTCGCATTTTTTTTATCTTGATTTAACCATGTTGTTTGACTAAGAACACACTCTCACCTAGTAGTTGCGGTGGGAGGGTTTTTCCTTGTGGGTTGGGGTATTGAAACCACCAACCTTCCAACCTCTAGTTTTCTCTGACCATGGTGGTAGAGTAGCCTGGTGGTCAGAGATACAGTCCCCATAAATGGGACACATGGGACTAATATTATCTTGGGGTGTCATGTGACGAGTAATTACCACATTACATCATTGTTTCATGTGATGCATTGGTGCAGGATTAATGAAGTTTGAAAATTAGTTGTCAGTATCCTGAAAATAGGCTGGGGGGCTGAATGATTTGCATATAAGCTTGCAAAGAAATAGAATCATGTACTGAGTAACTGCTACTACGTTCCATGTCCTTATGTGAATATGCCTTCACTAGGAATAAGCTGGATAGTCCGAAAATCTGACTGTCTGTATATTTTTTCAACTACAAGTATGGACCCAATATCCCAGGATGATAGTAATGATCTATGTGGGTATGAGAGTTTATGACTGGCTCGCTGCCTGTCTTTAAGATCAGTGTTGCCTATAGAATAGGCTAAAGATGATTTAAACAAAATACAAAAAAAGGCAAGAGCAGAAGCAAATACGGTAGGCTACTTATGGCAAATCAACTGGTAAATAAACAGAGCCTGATAATCTGTCACTTGGTCAAACCCAACCCATATGTGGGTGGACGGGGCCTAATTCCCTTGATGCCAGTAAATACGGTCATTCCATTGTCTAACTTCTTTTGTGTTTGTCTTACCAGGTAAGTTGACTAGGAACACTTAATTATTAATAGAAACAGTTTTGGGCAATAGTTGGAAGGTGAGGCAGTATTCATCACATACAGACAATCAAAGCTGGTCCCTGCCCAGTGCACCATTGTCTTTTATTGTCCTGGTAGGGCTATGGGCCACTCAGTAGCGGAAGTCCTTCTTTGCTCAAGGGCACCTTGGTGGTAGTTGTAGAGGGAAGACAGGGCTTCTTGTTCGTTTTTCAGATTTATTTTTACCCAGTCCTGGGGTTTGAACCAGTTTGAACCAATTCCTTGCCTGAGGCAGAGAACTTTTCTCCATAAAGAAATGATGCAGCAGATTTGCTAAATGGTGTATGATGTAGGCTTGGCAAAATAGGCCTGATGTATGACTCATTAGAAAGCAGCCAAAAAGTTTAAAAGTGTGTTTAGATTTTATGAAATGTTGGTGAATTTATCTGCCACACCTTCCCAGAAATATTGCACATACTGTTGTTGCCATATAGAACATTGCCAAGTGCATTTCTCCACTTTAACTTTCAGATCGCACTAAATACAACCAAGATTAGCCGTCAGCACAGAACATCTTGATAGACCTTACTTTTTTCCAGTGGATGTTTTCTGGTGTGCATCAACCCAAATGGATGGAAAAGCATCAAAATTACATTTTTTAATATGTATGTATGTATGTATGTATGTATGTATTTATTTATTTATTTATTTAGACGCTTAAAAAGTTCTCTTCAAAATTTTTTTGAGAATTGGGTGGAAACGTTAACTATTAAAACTCAGTCTTGTGTGTGGGGGGGCTTCTATCACTGCTTTCACAATTCCAGGAGACAATGAGTAGCATAAACTTCTTGTTTATAAAATGTCTCCTACAATTATACAACAAAGTATTTTTGGTGAGTGAGTTAGAATACAGAAATTGCAGTGGCCCAAGGAGTTAGGTGTCGGGTGTTAGGTGTGTGTGGGAGGGTTTTTCCCCAGCTGGTCCAGGGATTAAAACCAACGAACTTCCCCTCATTTCTGACCATTTGGCTACCAGTGGCCCTTTGCTACCAGAGTATATTAGGGGAAGTAAAGCTCATCCATCGTCTGCCTTATCAGCTCATAACCCACTTATGCGTAGGTGGGCCAAGTTTCAGTCTCTAAAAGGGTTGCCTGTCTGGCTGCGGGTACTTTTCAATACTCTGTTTCAGTGAGTCAGGTCAAGCTTTCTGTCAATTCCCAGTGGTTGTTTAATATTAGTTAAAGAGGATCTCCCAGCAGCCAGAACATCACAGAAACTAGTGCTGAAACGATTAGTCAAATAGATCGGTCAGTTGACAGAAAATTGGTAATAATTTTGATAATCAATTAATCCTTGTAGTCTTTTAAGTAAAAATCCCAAATATTTGCTGATTACACCTTCACTGAGATCAACATATGCCTCACATTCACCCATTCTCACACATGTTCATTGATGGTGGAGGCTGCCATGCAAGGTGCCAACCTGCTCATCAGGAGCAGTTAGGGTTTCTTGCTCACGGACACTTTGACACGCTCTTTGGAGGAGCGAGGGATCGAACCAGTAACCTTCCAATTACTAGACGACCCGCTCTACCTTATGAGCCTCTGAGACTTAAAGGAACACTCCAACATTTTGGGCAAAATACCCTTTTTCCGACTTACCCAGACTGAGACAAGATGTTCAATACCATTTTCACCTCTTTACGTCCACTGGTTCAGTTCCTATGGGTAGCATTTTCTGTTAAAGTAAAGTGTTCTGTGTATTTAAAAAAAAAAAAAAAAAAAACAGGGTCGTTTTAGAAGTTAGATGGTAGGAACAATAACCGCTTTTGTTCCTACCATCTAACTTATCCTAAAACAACTCTCATTTAAAAAAAAAAAAAAAAACCAAGACGTGTATTTCATTACCGTGTAACACACGATATGTTGTGTAAATAAGACAGCTTCTGAGGAGCTGTAAGGTTTATTTTTTTACTTTGATGGAGCTAGGCTAATGACTCCTGTAGACTTCAAGTCTTTATGATAAGCTAGCATGAAATCCTACCCATCAAAACCAAACCAGTGGACGTACAGAGGTGAAAATGGTATCGAACATCTTGTCTCGGTCTGGGTAAGTCAGAAAAAGGGGATTTTGCCCAAAATGTTGGAGTAATCCTTTAATGATCAAAAAATGTTAATCACCAGTGAAAACAAGCCTTACTTTACACATACTGTAACTGTTAGAAGAAGAATGCATGCCCGTGGCAGTCCACAGGACTGTGTGGTTTGAGTACTTTAACGGTTAGGTCTTTGAACCAGTTTGTGTTGGAGTTTGGAGTCAAGTCACCTAGCAGTGGGTGTTGTGGTAAGCTGAAGTAATGACAATGAGATGCAGGACTATCTTCATATGCTCCTAGACATGTGGGAGAGAAGTGTCTGTATTTTATATGTCAGTTTAATTCTGTGTGTGTGTCTGCCTGTGTGTATCTGCATTTGAGTCTGTATGACTCACTCACTCAATCGTTCTCTCTCCATGTGTTTCTCTGTTGCCATCTTACTGTCCATTTCTGTCTTTGACTGACTGCCTGAATCTCCCTCTGTGACATGACTTGTATATGTGTGTGTGTGTGTGTGTGTGTGTGAGAGAGAGAGAGAGAGAGAGAACTTCTGTGAAGGTTTTTTTAAGGGTTTTTTTAAGTAGTTTCTCTGAGCTTTATCATCAGACATTTCTCTCTTTCTTATTTCTCTTTGCAGTTCAGTCATTTCATTTGAGTCCGCAGACTTTTTGGCAGAGAAGGTCTGTCACAGCATGCTCTTGTGCGGCAAGAAATTAGTGGTCATCTCATCTCTGTGACCGGGATGTATTTAGTTCACTACAGTTACTTCAACGCACTTCCTCTGTTTAGTGGATTTGCTAAAGTTAATCTTAATGTGCTTAATAGCACAATAAATAATGAATAATTGGAACTGAAAGTGTCACCAGCCTTCTCATCGAATACTGTTAAGTTAAACGATCTTGTTTACTGAAAATCCTTGTTGGAGTAAAACCTCCTCCACCCAAATCTGGTATTCAAACCGACATGACATTTTTTTTCTTCTAGTTAAGTGACTTCACAGCATGTACTGTTGTCAGGAAATATAGAGACCAAACCTAGAAGCTCCCCATTTAAACTACATTGTGTTCATCCTATTTTAACACATTTATCACATTTTATACAAATAACATGACCCAATATAGTTAATATGGCAGCTGGTACAGACTGCAGCCAGGCCTTTAGCATCCTTACATCCATACATAAATTACATGGCATGTACTGTCTAGTAACGTGATATGCATCATGTTTTTCAGATAACAGTGACCTGATAGCCTGTATGGTGGTCAGTAAAGATGGCGGCCAGGCCCAGAGGTTTCTGGCTGTAGATGTTTACCAGATGAGTCTTGTCGAACCGGAAACCAAACGCCTTGGGTGGGGCGTGGTCAAGTTTGCTGGTCTGCTGCAGGTAAGGAGAGGTGTGTGTGTGTGTGTTAAAGAGAGATTGAAATATTGGATCATTAACAGGCATTGTAAATGGATTTGTGCACGTACTGTACCTCCGTTTCCCTTTAAATTTATTGACCCTTTTCTACATTTATTTATGCATCCCTTGTTTTTACCCCCTTTTCGTGGCTCTCCTTCTCCTGCTGCCTCTTCATCTGGTTTCTGCTTCTCCTAGCAATATATTATTTCCATTTTTTTCCTTTCCTCCTATCCAGCCCCATCTCCCTGTACTGTGTCCCGGTCCATTGTCTGTCATCTTTTCCTACTCCTCTTTTCTTTCTCTCTTCCTTATTTTTTCTCCGTCATTCCCCCCTCGCTTGCTCTGTCATCTGATGTCGACACTTGGTCACTGCCCTTGACTTAGCCTTTCATCTCTTTTTTCCCTCTCTCACTCACTCCCTGCCTCAGCCCAGGCTCTTCTTTGCTCAACATGAATCAGCTCAGCCTCTTTTCAACTGAACTGTTTGATTTCCTTCATAGCCAGAAGTGGGAAATTCCCAGCTTGATGCCTGTAATTAAAACCTCCATGTGTTCCAGGACAAAAATAGGAGAAAATGTAACAGCTGGCTAGTTAGCATTGAACATTAGCAAATGCAAGTGCAACTTGATAGTTCAAATTTACATTTAACCATTTAGCACACAGGCACTTGGTAAGTTGAAGGTAAAAATCAAACTTAAGCGTCTTTTGAAGATTATGAACATGTTAAACAGAATGCTGTCTAACATTTACAGTGTGTGCTGCCGTGTTGATATGACGTTAGGTAGCTGCATCATGAAGGCTCCATGCTGCTCCATGGCAATTTTCTCTGTAGGAAGGTGGCGTTTCTAAGAAGCCACCAGAGGTTCAGTGTCTCAAATATATGCTGTTGTGAAATTCCAGTTTCCTCTTTGCTTTTAATATACTTGGTGCTTTCCTTCCTTTTTTCCTATTTTATGAATATCACATCACTTCTGCTGCTATTCAGTATAAACTTGTGAGAGTTAATCATTAAATTCACCTTTAGCTACGTCCTCCCTTCGTTTCTCCTCTTCTCTTTCCCTCCTTCCTGTTTCCCATGTCTTCTTTTTCTCTCATGGTTCTCTCCTTCCTTCTCTCTCCCTCTCTCTCTAACCCTCTGTCTCTTCCTCCCAACAGGACATGCAGGTATCTGGTGTTGAGGATGACAGCAGAGCGCTGAATATCGTCATCCACAAGCCGAGCTCCAACCCGCATGCTAAGCCCCTTCCCATCCTGCAGGCCAACTTCATCTTCGCTGACCACATCCGCTGCATCATCGCCAAGCAGCGGCTGGCGAAGGGACGCATCCAGGCCCGGCGCATGAAGATGCAGAGAATTGCAGGTGAGTGAACAGGAAGAGGCGTAGGCCTCCTGCCTTCCAAATATGTTGGATGACTCCAGGCAGGACAGCAGATTTGCAGCCCACCTTCTGTTGTAAGCTGTCAGTCAGTGGAAGTTGTTTTCAAAATGTGATTTTACAAGATACCAGCCACAATAACTTCTGAAGGCAACTTTATGACACTGAAGACAACTTTTACCAGTTCCAAAGTAGAAACTTGTCCTAGTTAAATGCTTGCTAGCTGTATGCTTTGGCATACAAGCTGTGCAGGTTACTCCAAAGCCAAGACAGCCAGACAACAGTGCCAGTTGGGTACACCTGAAAGTAATGAAACTCAAGCAACTCAAACTCAACCAGTCATCATATTTTAACTTTTCAAAAACAATCTAAAAATGTAACTTTAAAAAAAATCTAATGAAAACACCAATAATTGTTTACTTCTGCAATTTGGCAATTGATATTGCTAACACACACTTAGCAAGGCCTATTACAGTGATGTGGCATCTTCAACAGAGGATGAAGTCCAACAAACAATTTGCAGAACATAAATCAGTCGATCTGTTTGGAAAATGACAGGGGTGATGATGTCTGTGCATTGAGCCTGTCTTCACAGTTGTCACCATGAAAGAAGTGGCCCAGAAATTAAGAATAAAATGAAAATAAACAATTACCTCCTTACAGCAAGAAATAGGTGGTAGTTGCAGTACTTAACTTCACCCTAAAAAGATAACAAAAAAAACTGAACTAGTTAAAAGACAGTCTAAATGTGCATTTATTTTCTCTCTTAGAAACCTAGAGCAAAATGTATTCAAACTAATTGAATAAAATGTGAAACTTCCTCCAGGCAGTGTTGAAAACTAATTTCCTCAGTAAGTGACTCATGTCCTCTCTCTCTCTCTCTCTCTGTCTTTCCTGAATCATATCCCTTTCTGCTCCTCTACTCACTCACACATTCAGTTGATATTTTGTTTCAATCCCCTGTTGAGCTGGAAATTCGAACAAATGATGTCTTGATGGATGAAGTAGCTGCCATGGTATCCTGAAACGTCCATTAATCATATGAGGGAGAGGGAACTTCCTCTCCAAACCGCTGCGCTGAGGTCCAGACATAAACATTGTACCCTGTAAATTAAGACTGCTGCTTTCAAAGACCAAATGTCTTTGAAGGGAATAAATGTATTCAGCATAGTCATTGCGGTCAAACAGCGTACTTCAGTTGTGTACAAGGAAACTTATGAATACAAGAAATCCCTATTGTTTACTCGGAAGCCTCCATTGTTAATCTTAAACAGGAATCATTCTGTATACATACACAAATACAAAAGAATAAGCAGGAAGCCTTTTGTGTGTTGCACAGTCATGAGTCTCTTGTCCTTTTTCCCCTTCCTGAGGTCTTGATACTGTAGAATTACACACAAAATCATGTATCTGTTATCTGCCAAGTGGAACATAGCCAAGAGATCAAATAAACACCTGCCATGCCAGTCTAGCCATCACTGAATCTTGTATTAGACACTCACTCACGCACACAGTAATCTGAAATCACTCATGAAGTTGACATGTCTAATTAGCGTACTGGTTTTGTATTGTGTGTGTGTGTGTGTGTGTGTGCGTGTGTGTGCACGCAGCTCTTTTGGACTTACCCGTGCAGCCCAGTGCGACAGAGGTGCTGGGTTTTGGTCAGACGGCCAATGCCTCCCCCAGCGGCCTGCCATTCCGTTTCTACGAGCAGTCGAGACGAGCGCCCAACGACCCCACAGCTAACAGATCGGTCTTCGCCTCCGTCGATAAAGTACCAGGTAAAACACCGCCAGCCGGCGTCGCTTTCTGTCTGCTGCACTCCACTGCAGCATATAAATACCTGTGTCAGCCTGCATGCTGTATTGAAGGATCCTGTCTACATGCCTGCAGGTGGCTGTGTGACACTGAGTGTTATTAATTTGGCTAGCATTAGGACTGTTTGTCTAGACATCACATCCCAAGCCAGACATCTTGCCCAGTATGTGCCTCCCTGTATAATACATACTTGTTGTTTTTGATTAATTCTCAACTTTGAATTCACAACAACCCCCACCCACCAATCAAATAGATGAACATTGCCCCTAAACCTATTACACCGTCAGCTACAATCATGGTTTATTAGTTTGAAATTGCTGATGTCCAACCGCCGTCAGACGTCACCTTAAGTTTAAAGGCACAGTCCCCTCATTGTCTGCATAATAAGTCAGCAGGATTAAAAGAACCTTTCCAGACTCCAGAGATCTGGTGTCAGTCAGGCTACGCTTGCCAAGACATGCAAGTCATCCTCAAATAAACAACATTTGGCCGGGGATCGTTCATTGGAAATAATGTTTAAAATGTGACCATAAAAATTCACCATAGTGTTGTGTTGGCTGAGCATAACCACCCCAAAAGGGCGCGGATATGGTGAACTTTTTTAAGCACTAAAGAATGAAGTGTCAGTTTCAGCGGGGCTTTGGATTGACCAATGAGGCCAAATCAGTGTGAGTAGCAACATGGGCAAGAGATTTATTTGAAAATGAGATTTTCACCATTTGCAGAAGTGACTCCTGGTCTTACAAGATGAATCAGACCAGAAGTCTAAAATGCAACGTGGTACTTTTTAAACAGTAGTAGGAAATTCAAGTCATTGTTTGACACTTTTTAGACTGAAACCTCTACTAGAGATAATGAGTGGTGAACGTCTGGTGAGTTTATTTTTCTGTGATGATTTATCACTTCTTATCTGTTGGAAAAAACTGATTGTTGTCAAAGATGCCCACCCGCGTTGCCTCTGAAAGTCACCATGACCTTCCTTCAAGCCAACTCATGATACTATCTGAACTGTGGAAAGCAAAAAAAAGAGGTTGTTTGTCAGTTTGACCTTTAACGCTAGAGCTATCTTTAAGATGCTGTGCCCAGGCTGCAGCTGCAGAAAACCCAGACCCCGGAACACTGTTGCTTTCACTTTTCAAATTCATCTTTCCTTTTATGTTAAATATCATTTCCCTCCCTTTGTTCACATCTGTTTCCTTGTGTGTTCCTCCTGAATGCACTTGACAGCAGCACATCACTGGAGCTGCTGCAGCTCTGAGCAGGTGGAGAGGGAAGAGAGGTGTTTGGGTATTTTTGTCTTTGAACTCAAAAGACACGAGACACATACACAGAGGCCAGTGTATGTACCTGTTCTCCTTTTTGTACCTGAAAGTTTTATCCTTAGGAATAACACACACATCATGATCATCATTATTATTATCATCATCATCTGTCTACCTTTTACCCTTTTTTCCCTCCCCCACATACAGATACACTCTTTCTTACAGCATATAGTCTCTCTGTCAGTTTACATCTGGATATATGTGTGTGGTTTTAAGCGTGATAAAATGACTCAAAGCCTCCTTTTTTTGCCCTTATAAGGAACTGGAACCTAATAAGGGTATTCACGCATTCTGATCCAATGGAAATGTCTTAAGAATTAAAGTTCCTAGAATAATCAGGCTTTGTCAGTGGTGAGGTGTTAATACAGGGGTGGAACTGAAACTTCCAATGACTCCACTTTTATTGAATCTTATTTATAGCCATTCAGAGGGTCATTTTGGATTTATTTTCCAATTTAGCAGGGGAAATTGACACCTAGTTCATAAGGTTGATTTGAGGTTACAAGGTTTACCCACTGGTTAACATCCACTGGTGCCCGAGAGATTCATTAAGTAACAGCAGCGTCATTTACAACAACACTAGACTGAGTTAAATCTACAGGGAACACTTGCTTGTCTTCCCTCTGTTGATCACTTTGTCTCCCACTCATTTCTTAAGAACACTGGCTCTTTTCATGGTACTGTAAAAGAAGAGAGCTGTGAAGCTTGTCCTTGAGGTAGACTGTGCATTTGACCATGGCCCCAACAAGATTTGGTTTTAACATCCGTCTCCAGTGAGATCGCCGTTCACATCTGGGATCATACGTCTCCAGTGACCTGTGATCGCACTTGTGATCAACCTTAGACCTTACTCTTACCTTGATTCCTCTGTACCTGACTCTACCTCCCTCCCCTCCCCACTCTACCTCTTTTTTTTCCCTACAGAAATTCAGCCATCTCAGTCATTCAAATTTGTATTCCATGCCAACAGTCCATTCTATCAAATGCCCCTTCCTTCCACAAAGTGACCAGCTGGTCTTCCAATGCATTTACCGTTCACACTATAAATGCAGCGTGGCCCAATGTGTCCCTGACAAGCTCTGAAGGTGGTTCGAGTGATCGGATCACAGTGCATCTCCAAGACACTTTGCACTCCATTCGCGTCTATATTTAGCACTGTCCACTTGTGATGTGAAAACCAAGTGTGAACGGCGTCTATAGTCTGGAGGAAGCCTTTACAGTCAAGGTCATTAAGTGCTTGGGTAGCTTGGGACATGTGCACAGCTTGATAGATAGAGGCCCGTAGCAATCTTGCCAAAACAGAGCAAGGTACTGCTCTTTGTCAGCTGTTGTGGGCAGTCATCACATACAGAGGAGATGCTGCTACTTGTATCCATAATGTGGTCCGTGATATGTCAGTGCATCTGTCCCTTTCGCACCTTCAGTATTTATGCTCTGTACTTTCTCTTTTTTTATGTGGGCATGAATAAATTCTAAAAATGTATGTGTGTGTGTGTGTGTGTGTGTGTTTGTTTGTGTTGTCTCCAGGGTTCGCAGTGGCCCACTGTGTGTCCCAGCACAGCCCCTCCCCGCTCTCCTCCCCCTCGCCTCCCTCCAGTGGGAGTGGCAGTACAGGACGATGTGACTCTGTTACAGCCAGCACCATATCAGCACAGAGCCCCACAGGTAACACACACACACATACTGCATACTGCACACACACACACACACACAACAGTAAACACAGTGCTTACATAAATCTTAAGCACACACTATAGCAGAGATACAGTGCTTGCACACACACACACACACACACGTTGGAGTAATGGGTGCTCAGATTAGCTTTTTTACTGTAACATGTAAGGAAAAGCGCCAGTGCAATTTGTCATTAGTTACTTTTTAAAATTAGAATGGTGTTACTTTTATTTTTCTTTCAAACTATTTAATTGTCATTTATGCAAACCTATGGAAAAAAATAGGAAATTAAACAAGTAAGTAAAAATTAAGTGAGTAAGAAAGTAAGTAAAAATTCCACATTTTATGCAAACAACATATTGCTGGTCACCATTCACCAATTATGCACACACACACCTTGAGTAGCACAGGTGGTATGGCACAGTCAACAATGAGCAGAAGTATCACACAAGCTAAAGCTGCATCAGCACCGAGACACATTAAGTGACACACACATGCATACATTTAGTGTGAGTCAGGCTTCCCTTCCCTGACTCTGCATGCACTGACTCAGCTGCTCAAACCCCTAATCATAGTCCACATTTTAGACTGGCATAATGACACATGGCGTAATGCATGTGTAAATTTGGTGCGTCTCTCCTCATGAATGTAAATAATTGCAAAATAATCTCCTCAGTACCTGTTTGGCTGGTTACAGGTGAGCACCACACCTAGGCAGTTTGCTACAGGGGTTTCTGTACAGTCCTGCTATACATGATGGATGAGTTAGAGCAGTGGTTCTCAAACTGGGGGCTGAGACCCCGCAGGGGGTTGTGAGATGATTCTAAGGGGGTCACAAGATGATTATGACATAGGAAAACACATTTTTATTATACAGGTTTATTTTTTCTTATCTTTTCTCCATTTTTTGACCGTTTTCCTTTGAAATATTGCGTAATTTTAAAATCGGAGGCCTCCTTTGGTAAGTAAATAAAACAACCTGAAAATGGAGCTGTTGTCCAGTTGGAATGATCACCACTCTGCACACGCAGCCTGTGACGGGGGGCGCGAGTGGGCGTCGCTTCGTGTTAAGGGGTCACGAGTGAAAAAGTTTTAAGAACCACTGAGTTGGAGAGCGCTCATACCTCATGTGCTCATTTTCATTTTGTCAGGTGAGAACAGTACCGTCCCACATCAAATGGCACCAAATTAAAACACTGAGACACCTAAAAATGCAAGTCTCGAACACTTTTGAAAGTTAACTGTGGTGTGGTTCATTAGGGTTGGGAGCGTCTGAACAAACTACAGAGAACAACCCCAAAACACAAGGTTTATCCCTAAAACCTTGTGTTCCTCATACTTGGAAAGCTGAGCATAACTAAATGAACCAAAACTGTAGTTCAGACTGATGCTCATGTTTAGCTGTTTCTTCCTGTGGTCTTAACTTAATGAAAACAGTAGACACGGTAACTTGCAGCAAAGAGCAATTTTTACCTTTGACAAAGTTACAGGGCGCCGAAGCGTTGTTACATTTATGGGCTGGAATATTTGGAACATTGTTAAAACAGTGGGAGTCTGTGTGCTGTTAATGACAGGTAAAAAAAACAGTCTGCAGAATGCATTTTAAAAAAATACTCCGACAAAGACAACATTTTAATAAACACAGTATGTCAAATGCTATTAAGAAATGATACCATTGCCTTGGTAGTCTATCAGCTGCTGTTTAAATAGTTAGTCCCATAATAGCCATCTGCCTGCCAAATGACTTCCAAGAAAGTTCATTTGAGTTTTCTTGGAAGTTTTATCTGTTGTGCTTGTTTCTCTGATAGTGTTCTGCTTACTGGCTCATATCTTACTTCAGGTTATATTCAAAGTCTGTTTATATTCTTATCTGGTTTCGCAGATCAAACATTAATATCTGTGTAGGCATGAATTAGCAGAATTATTCTGGAGTGGAAAAAGCCTACTGCCCCATGTTTTGTTAGGGAATAAAGGATTCCAAGGCACTCCAAAAATATATTTAAAAAGCCTTTCAAATCCCCTTTTATCTAGGTTATCTATTCTAGTGTTAAACAGACCACACAAGATGACAGTAAGCTAGTATAAGCAGGTTTGTTATCATTTCTGGGTCTGAAATTGATTGTTGTAAAATGATTCTATCTTCCAAACCGCGCCATTTCTCTCTCTCAACTGTGTAAGTATGCTGAATCTACATCTTTAGCCACAGACCTGCAGTTTTTATGTTGAACTTCCCTTCCCAGTTACATACTTACACACACACACACGACTGCTGCTACTAATAGTAAGGCTGCTAGTTCTGTTGCTGCCACTGTTAATTCTACCATGCTCCTAGGCAGTGTGTCCACCCTGCGCCTCTTTTTCTGGCCAAACCTGTCTGGAAGCTGCTCTGCACCAATAAAGTGTTCAAAGCAGTCTCGCTCTTGTTAGAAAGGTGCAGCCTTGAATTCTTTACTTTGACAAAAAGATGTCAATAATGTACAAAGAAGTCCTTGGTGAACACGCTGCGTAGTGTTTTGCAGTCTGCCTGTGGCCTTCCAAATGCATGTGAAGCTAACACTAGTACCTCTTACCTGCCTAGATCCCCATAGTAACTAATACCTGCCTATAGTAGCTTTATACCCTTTCCTCACGAGAACTAAAGTTTCAGAGTTCCCGCTGTCTTGAAATTTCTGGAATTTTGTGGGAATTTATGAGGTGTATCCCAGGCAGGGAAGCTCAGGGAATTCTGAGGAAATTAGGAAATATCTGAGAATTTCACAAATGGGTCACTTCAGTGGAATGTAGCAGAATGTATTTTCCAAGAGTTTTAATGCATTAGATGGTAATTTTCAGGTGTTTTTGTTCCACATAGAGCCTAACTGTAAAGGGAATTCCACCCAGGAATAACGAAAGAATAACATATTTAGTTTCTCAGGTATGGAAAGTCACAAAATTTTACATCAGGACCACAGTGGGAGCTCTGAACAGCAACCTCAAATACTTGATTTGTCTTTCTCTTTGTTTAACCCCCTCCCCTCCTCTCTCTCCCCCCATCCAGACGATGGCACATTTTTGGAGCACACCCCTCCCTCGTCCTCGGGTGG
>OMKZ01021573.1:0-11483 GCA_900302535.1 Neoniphon sammara | reverse complement strand
CACACAAAAAAAAAACAAACAAACAAAAAAAAAAAAACAGACAGCCAGCATGTCATATTTTTGGAACCACTGCACCTGAAATATATTTATAAAGAGTGCTAACTGTTTTCTATCTACTGTTCTTATTAATACTGACAGTAAGTATTTCCTGACTCTTTAAAGAAACTACTTGATATCTATATTACGTTAATTGGATCAAAATGACAAGAAATTTAATAATAGAACTTGTGCCAGTTTGAATCCCCAGAGCAGTTAGGGAGATGTGGGCAGAAGAGGAGGAAAAAAATCATGCTCTCATGTTTGATGTCCTTAAGCAAGTCACTTACAGCTCCTTTTTATTCCACTATGGATCTGCTCAGGGGCCAGCAGTGTGAGACTGTGGTAATACTAGGCAGCTCCTTGGTGTGAGTGTGGGAATGTGTGTGACCTCTCCTCCCCTTGTAACTAGCCCTCCAGGCTATTTCTGTACAGGAGAATGTGTTTGTCGTCAAGTTGCCTGGCTAAATAAGAACTGAAAGCAAAAGCACACAGGCGGTTCTCACCATAGCGTTCTGCAGCGGCTGCTGGTATCCTGTAGGTCTGTAGTGAGTCCTCTGTGTCCAGTCGGTGTGTATATCCCCCAGGAACAGCTCCTGGACTTTCCTCCCATGGTTGTGGTGTTGGGTCTCCACCCGGACCAGACCCATCTCCATCACAGAGAAGCCCAGGGCAGCCAGACAGGCCCTCCCTGCCCGGGCGTTGTACAGCTCATACAGCCTCCCTGGCACCATTCGGGTCAGAGTCAGACCCACGCAGACCGGAGGCAGCCTGGCAGTCAGCCTCTGCATGGCCATGGGGCTGTGGACCACGATGCCCACCTTGCTGAGGTGGTGCTCAGCCTCAGTGCCCCCGCGGGTGATCCAGGAGGCCTGACGCAGGCGCAGCTTCCCCCTGATGGTCAGGGAGTAGGCTGGATCCTCACAGCCGCTGTCGGTGTAGTAGTGCTGCAGGAGCCAGAACTGACGGCTGGGGTGGAAGGTGTAGGAGCGGGTCAGGAACTCTGGGCCAGGACGAACTTCACATCTGGACAGGGAAAAGAGGGAGGTGGTTAGAATAAGGTGGGATTAGTGAGGTGGTATGTAAGACTTTCAGGCAGAAGTGAGCAGTGCTTAGTTTCACAGGCTGGTGAAATGTCTGTCTCTGACACTACAGTTTAATTGTGATAAGATAAGATTAAGTGAAGTGAAGTGAAGTGAAGTGAAGATAAAATACATTAAGTTAGACTAAGTGAAGTGACGATAAAATAAAATAGGATGAGATAAGATAAATTAGGATTAAGTCAAGTCGAGTTAAGATAAGTTAAGATTAAGTGAGGTGAAATGAAGATAAGATAAGATAAGATAAATTTTGTTAAGTCAAATTAAGATAGTATAAGATAAGATAAGATAGTATAAGATAAGATAAGATAGCATGAGATAAGATAAGATAAGATAGGATAAGATAAAATAAGATAAGATGAATTAAGCCACTGAAGCAGCAAAACTAATATGATTAAGCAGGGAAAGAAGCAGATACCAAAAAGCAGAATATGAGTATATATGTATGTATGTATATATATGAGTATGTCTATGTTAGGAAATAATGAAACCATTATGAAAATGCCATTACAGAACATAACAGTGAGGAAGATTTGTAAAAACTTGTGAGCATGTGAATGTACAGCGATACGCAAATGTGCAGAAAAAAGGTATGTTTTTCCTTTGCTGTAATTATGGAGAGTTTCAAAAATTGGACCCTGATCTGTCTGATTGCTTGTATAAAAATTACCTTGTTGACACCCAGGTGCCCTCCAGCCTCGGGGGGATGTCTGCTGTGATTCTCACCCTGTCCTGTAGGTGGCGGTACTGACAGTAGGGCTCCCACTGCAGGCTCTCACTGAAGTTGGAGGAAGAGGTGAAGGGTGCTGTGGGGACCTCCCATAGTTTACTCCCAGTCCCGGCAACAAAGACGGCTACAGGAGGGAGCCAGAAAACAGTCAGTCAATAATCTCCCTCATCATTATCTGGTATTCCAATCAGATAAACACAGAAAACACAGGCTCCATTACAGTTCATTTAGATTTCTAGGCTGATTTTGATCAAACTGTGGTGTTTATAAGACACAGCAACACAAAATTATTTGCTTCAGAGAATATTATCAGCCTCCTTCATCTGAAAATGAAGAGAACAAATAATAGCCGGGGGGGAAATTCACCCCTTCTCTTCTTTACAGCTAAACAAAATTCTGGGTGACAGCGGGCAGTTTGAGGGCTGTGATTTCTGTAAATTTCCCATGTAATGAGTGGTGAGTGGGCGCTATAGAAACCATACATAGTTTTACATAAGGATGTCGGCCACAATGCAGACGGTTTTCGTTTGTAGCTTCAATCAGCCAGCAGCTGCAGCTCGCACTCCTGGGTTTTGGGTCTCCTTAGAAAGCAGGAGGCCTGTGTGTGTGTATATACATGCGCACCTGTATGTATATATATATGTGCATGTGTGTGTATATGTGTTTATGCGTGTGCTCGTTAACTCCCACTTGTGTGTGTCTGTACCATGTTGCATCTGCGTCATCAGAACAAGGCAAACAGTGGGTCACTGACAGCAGTGGGCCAACCTCGCCAAAAAACATCTGTTGATAATATGACTCAAAAAACACTCGTGATGATGAATGGTCTTGTTTAAGATTTCCCAAACGCTGACAGTTGAGCTAATCCAAAAGAAAACATTATTCATTCTATAACACTTATTGATCTGACACATGCGCATCTGCAGTCTCTCTGCCTGTCATTAGCCATAACTGCAGGCTCTGGTGTATCCACTTGTTGTTACACAGAGATGTGTCCATTGTTGACAGGGCAAGGCCAAGATCTACGGTCTGGTTTCAGAGCAGACAAAAGGCTGGAGGATTCCCTGATTGCAGCCCGATGGTTGGAGCATGAGAAAAGCCACTGGGGTTTGGGCAGTGTGTGTGTGTATATGTGTGTGTGTGTGAGTATGATGTAAATTATGGCTTCAGTTCCGTCCTCTCAAAACAAATGTCAAAAAGCAAGTGGGGTGAGTGCTCACAGACTCCGCCATCTCCTATTGGGTCTCTGACTTTGATTTTTTTCCCCTCCCTGCCATCCTACATCATTCCTCACTCTTCAGCTGTATCTCCCTCTCTCTCACTTTCATTCTTTACAATACTTACAATACTTCACTTTATTGCCATATCAACTGAATTGATTGGAATTTGTCTTTGTGAGCTCACTTAAACGAACAGAAAACAAACAAAAACATTAAAATCCCTCACTCATAAAACACATAATACATATAACATATAAAACAAGCACGGGTAAAATAAAATAAAATCCAACAAATCAGCAGCAACATCAACAACCCACTAGATAAAGTGCCTCAAGTACTTCAGGTGCATTAAAACATCTGCCCTGTTGCACAATTATTTAATGCTTCCCACTAGAATTTAATCCTTCCCTAAAGAGCTCAATGCTTTTTCTTTATTTCCTTTTTTTGCTCACACTATTTCCCATTTCAGTTGTGCCACTCGTCTTGTTTTCTTTTTCTCATTTTCTCACTCTTTCCTTGGGACTACAGGATCTCATCATGGGCCCTTAAGTCGCTTCAAAGTTATAAAAAACATTTTCCCCACATTTTGCGACAATGTCACACACACATATTCTGTGTGTGCTGGTTGCAGCGCTTCACTGAAGCCACATCAGGCTTATACTGAGTCGAATATTCAATCCCAAGATGCTATTGTTTTATGGCTGCAGCATTACATCAAATAGAAAATATCTAGATGTCTTGTGCAACTTTTTGTACACATTTCCCTGTAATTCAGCAGGACATGTTTGGCGTCTTTGGAAACCTTGAACTCTCTACTAGAATTTAAAATGAAGTCCTGCGGGTTTGAGCAAGGCAGCAACCAGCAGGGTGATGGAGGTTAATGGATGTAGACGTACTCTTGGACCACTCTGAAAGGCCTTTCCCATGTTCGATTCACCCGCCTCACCCCTGTTTTCGTTACCTGTTAAGTCCATTGGTCTAGAATATACTTTTTCCTTTACTTTTCTGTGCATATTTTAATACAGATCAGCGGTTGAGTCCTGGGTTGAACTTTGAGTTAATTCAGTCATGTATCACTTCGCACACAGAAACAGAGTTGAGCAGATGGAGCAGAGTCGCCTCAGGGAAGTGGGGACGTTGATTGGAAAATGTTTTGTTTACTTGACTGTGACTTTGTCCTTAAAAGGCTCTGCCAGCCTTAACTGGACAGCGTTTATTAACCTTGTTAATGTCAGAGGGAGGATATTTTTTGTTCCCCTGACTGTTGGACGGCTTCCCATGTGCCAACCACAACCACAGCCACAAGCTCAGCTCAGCATCCTTCCACCTGATGCACACACAGACACACACACAGGCATATGTACAGCGGGGGATGTTTGAACTGTGTACAGTCACACACCGCAAAGACAGATCTGAGTTCAAGGCACATTTCTGCCCCATCGAGCGGGTTGATTTATGTCATTTTGTTGATATGAGTAATGCTTTTTTTTCTGTCGCAGGCGTCGAAACATGTTTGCAATTTTCCCCGTGTGGTGATGTGTTTGTTTATGCTGCGTGTCACTGCAGCTGGTGAGGGAAGCCGGTCAGATGGACTCAGCTGAGCTCCCACGGGGGAACTGAGAGCAGAAATACTAATCAAGATTAATTAATTTCCACCGCTCCTTGCAAGTCATCCGATTGCTCTGCTTTGTGTTAGCCCTCTTTGTGTGTAGCTGCGTGCAACATGTTGCCAGAGCACTTACTCGCACACAGTGCAGCGAATGGACAGGGAGGCAAGAGTTATAGTATGTGATGTGGAATCGTTTGGGTTGTTATATTTGAGTTTCTGTTTTGCCAGAGCATTTCTTGAGAGTGTTTCTTGAGGTCACTTGTCATTCAGGCCCTTTCCCTTCTTGGATCTCATTCCAGTCGAACATATGGTTGCATTTACTAAAGGAGCACTCGTAAAAACAGAGCTTAGTAAAACAAAATTGCTCATCGTGGGGTTTAAAGTATTCCCCTACAAAAGAAACTACCCCGGCCACAAGTGAGACAATACAGTGAGACATATGATAATATCCAATAGGGAGCAAGGCTTCATCACAATTTGGGGGAAATGGGGGACTATTTTAGTTCCTTCACTTCCTGCACAGCCAATGAAATATTATTAGTCTAACCCTGCTGTGGTTCCCAATCATCTTTCCCTTAGGATCCCTCACATTTCTCCCTGATAGAATTTGCACTGGCCTTGCTATAGTGAAGATAGGCCCCATGCTGGGTGCATCTTTTACAAGCATACTGCGCATAATTTTGACCAATAAAACTCAAATGAAAGAATGACTTAATACACCACTGGCTGGGGAGCTATTTTGGACTATCATTACCTCCCACTGTCTCGCTCTACTCTGCTGCAGTGAGCCCAGTTTTATATATATGTCATCCAAAAAGCAAGGGAACACTTGCCACGCATTTGTCTTCCTGTAATGTCATCACTGTCCCACAAGGGGTCAGCGCAGCCGCCTGTGACCTGTGTGTGGTCTGGACGGTCGGCCTATCATCACCACCAGCCTGCCACTGCCACCGGCCGTCGCCGCAGCCAGCCTCTGTGTGTGTGTTTGTGTGTGTGTGTGTGTGTGTATGTGACTGATGACCAGCCAAAGTAATCTACCTGTCTAGGAGCTTCCAAATTCATGTTGTTTCCGCACACATGCATGCACGCACGCTTGCAAAACACACTGGAGACATTGATTTATAGAAGGGATGCCATTTATAAAGGACCTCCGGGCTGCGTGCTGTTTGTTTGTTTGCGTTAGTGATTAAGGTTTGGCAGCCCTCGCCCTCTCTCTCATGTCTCATCCACAGTGCCAGAGTCAAAATACGGTTTTATGTACTCCTCTTTTTTGGAGCTGTCCTGTGCAAACAAGAGCTAGATCCAGCCACTTTTCATTCACAGCCCACATCTTGCAGGGGGGGGGGATCGAGGCTTTCGATGTTGAAGCCAGCCCCTGTGCAGTTCATTAGAGAGAGAGGAACCTCTGTCAGCGTCTTAGCTCGCTCCACTGAGGCTTTTCAAGGCTGCACTAAACTTTCCAAAGTGGGGGTATGCATGGTGGGAAAAAAAAGCAAAAAAATGCAAAATATTATTGGTGCACTGTGTGAAATGATGGCACAATACAAGGCGAAGCTGGACCAATCGATTCAAACTTCATGTGTGGACATTTTAACTACTTCCTCACGTGCTTCCTGTGTTTTTTACTACATCCCGGCCCTTCGCTCTACCTTCTGAGTGTGGTCAGCTCCAGAGGTACTGTACAGCCACTCTCTGCCTCGCTCTAATCTCTCAATCCTTCTCACCGCCTCAATGCCGCAGGACAAAACCCCCTCAAACTGTCCCTGAATTTCCCCCCTCACACTTTGCCCCCCTGGCCCGTCCCAGCTCGGCCCTGCTCCACCTTAACTCGCGCACCCTCCCCCTGATTACTGTTCCCTTGATGAAAAAGCCCCGATGTTTACGGCTCATTTCTCCTGGATGGATTTCAGGTTCCTCCCCTCTTTTTTTCCCCTCCTTGTTCCTTCTTTGTTTCATTTTTTTTTTTGTTTCTTTCAGCGGGTGATGAGGAGCTGGTCGGGACAAGGAAGGGTACAGTGGGGAGAGTAAAGCTTCATCATGTGCTGTAATGACCCCAAACTAGTCATGATAAAGTCCTGATCAGATTTTTGCATGTGTGTGTGTATGTGTGTGTGTGTGTGTGTCTGGGTATCCATAATAATGCATGTGTGCCCATGCATATATATGGAGACCTATGCAGAGCGCAGAAATAAGACAATATAGTGCTCTTTACCTGTTTTCTTGCAGTAGCACAAGATGAATTTTTTGGACGATTCAGCACAGTGCAGCACAATACTGTTCCACAGATGCAGCGCGGAGGACCTGATAAGGTGTATTTGTGTGTGTGTGTGTGAGGCGGGTGAGCCGAAGTATGAAATGGTACAGTACAGCCTACAGATCTTATCCATTCCACATGTTTAGTTGGCTCCTCCACTTTATTCGCAGTTCACAGCTGCTTTTTCAGACAGGCCGAGCTGCTAAGTTGTCCTCCAGATCCTGGATTGGTGTTATAAGAAACCTGGATTGGTTTTCTAATGGGAAGGATTTCACCGCCCACGTATTGATGGATAAAAATGATTTCACGTCATCCTTATGGGAGAATAACCCACTAAATCATCTTTTTTTCACAGCATTAGTCGTAATCCCTCATGAAAGATGACCAGCTATGTATTCTATACTGTTCACTTGTTTACAGATTCTTCTTTTATTTGTAGCATGTGGGCGACAGCAGCCACATCTATAGGATACAAATACTCCACTGACCACAAATAACAAGTTTTATTTCATTCAAGTTCTATAAAGCCAGCTGTTTCCCACAAAAATGCATGTTCCCTGCACTGGTACCCAAGGCTTTCCAATTATTCAAGCATGAAAAAAAAAAAAAAATAAAAATAAAAATAGGACTACCTGTTAAGTAATTATGGGTAATTGATTTAACCTGCAAGGAATACTGGATGGGTGGGGTTTACCAAACCAAGACAATTCAGGTGGTGTCAGGATAACTTGCCAACATAAAGTCCAGTGACTTGTCTTTGACTCACTTTCCTGAGATTGTCAAATACATTTCTTGTCATCCTTTGGCTCACATGTACTGTCCAAATGTATCAAACCCCACCTATCTGACTCTAAAGCTGTCTAAAAGAAAACCACACGAAATATTCTCTAATTCAATTTGGCCCACAGGAACCTGCATCTGCCTCTCTCCCTTTCCTTCAATGTTGTCGCCTGTGGAAGCACCAAAGTCAGGCGCAGGTCAGGGTTGATTTGGGGCGATTTCAAAGCACATGAAGTCTGTTGTGTTATTGTAACCCCGAGTCCCCCTTCCTGTTGTGGGCTTTCACCCCAGGCTCTCATCGGAGTCTCCTCGACCAGGACAGGAGTATCCCCGGGTCCCTCGGGCGGCACATGGACGACTACTGTTGTCTTTTCATCACAGCATAAGCTGCTTAATCCAGCGGCCTCGTTTATTTAGACAAGGGATCTAGAGGGTTTGTCCAGCGGACCTTGCTGCCAGTTCCACCGTGGTGAGCAAACTCTGGCTCCTCTTCGCACAACAACAACACACAGCTCCTCCCGCTGTGTCTCACAAGCTGACCATGAATAAAATAACCAGTGGATTAGGCCAACACGTCCGCCTCCTCCACCAACAGCTCCGCCAGCCCGCTGCTTTGGATATACAAAAACATCAAGACGGAGGGGAGAATGTTGCTCACTCGCTCACAGATTTTCTCAGCCGCTCCAGCCCTGATCTACAGACAGCCTACACCTTACTGCATCCAAGACATCCCCTCTAAGCTCTGCTATATTGGCATCTGTTGGTATAATATTTGCTTTCACCAAATGCAGTAATACACAAGGAAACATTTTGGGAAATATCGCCTAAGTTACTGCCTCAGCACTGCCAGAGTAATCACACAGAATCACACTATTGCCAGAAAACATTTGAAAACGTCTCACAGCAGTGTGCCTCACAGTGCTTTGAAACTTTCCTATCTGCACCACCCCAAAAATTTGCCTTGTGTATAACCGCCCTCACAGTGACAATTCTGCCACATTTATAATCATAATTACAACAACAGGTAATAAACACTGCATTATTTTCAATGCCGCTGCTTCACCAGATGTAATTTTTCAGCAAAACTTCGTCCACATTGATTGGAAATCACAGCAATAATGCGCCACCAGATGGACTATCTGTACTTTTTCCACTATCTAATTTTGGGCTAGTAGACAGTTGCAGACAGCAGAGAGGATCCCTGATGATAATAGCACCTGACATGCATTGTGGTGTCTCTCCATGGTCAGGCAGACAAGATGTAGATAGCAGACAAGGAAAGTTGATGGTCCGTTGATGTTTTAGAGCTGAGATTACACTGGTTTCACCTTAATCCAAAATCTTGGCTTGGAGATGTTCTGGAGGAACCAGGCAGTGGCTGTCTCGCATATTTCAAGTGTTTCAAGTTGGAACAGGACAATTAAGGGGCCAATAAGAGGAGTCGTTCCAAGGTTTGATTGAAATGAATAGGCTCAGGGTTTTTTCTGTTCAAAACACATGGTTAAATGAAATACTGATAGGGCAGATCATTAATTTTCTGATCTGAGGATCCTCCAGACCTTATACAAATATTTGCTGTAGTCTCTTCCACACAACGAATCGCTTACTTTTATCTTCCTTACAAACTTAAACAAGAGAGGCAGTGTTCTGCCAAGAAAAGCGTGTCTGTAGCTGAAAAATCAAAGAGTTAGGGTTCAACAAGTATTATGTAAATAGGGGAAAAAACATTGAACCTGTTACTATAGTTACAGCAAGATGACAAGCAAAGACTTGCAACAAAAGTCTGGCTCAATATGGAATCAATATTTTGAGATTGCATTCTGTGTCAACTCACAGTCAGTATAAAACACACTGAGCTGGGAAGTTTGACCAACAATTTTCCCTCCATAGAAATTACATTACACCTGTCATAACTCATCTAAATGCAAATTTTACGATCAAAGCCCATTCGCTTTATTTACAATTCCACTTTGATATCAAGCATGGTCCCTTAAATTAATTTCAGCGAAGGCGTTTGTCCAGATTAAAGCCTCTGGGCTCTTTATGTTGTGTGTTGAGGGCCAGCGACTCAACCGCCCCTGTCTCCTCTACTTGAGTTGAGTGGTGGAAAAGAAAAACACTTTGCAGATACCAGTCTACCAGTCTACCATTCTACCATTGAGGCCGGCAGGGAGGGAGCAGGAGGTGGGCAGCAGGGGTGCAGGACGATGATTATAAGTGGGCAGATGCCTCCTCCTGTCTCTCTCCCTCCACCATCACCCTAACCAGCTCTGACGGCCAAAACGCTGCGCTCCCCCGACCAAGGCTGCAGCGGCGGGACAATCAGCTCTGCACAGCAGCCTGAGGTGGGGTCAGTAATGGCTGGCTCCTGTTATTCTAACCATTAACATAATGGCAACATTAGTTCCAGGGCCACGCTTCCCTGCTCCTAGGGAACCATTGTTTAAAGGCACCAACCAGCGCTCTTTCAAGACTCCTCTGCTGGCCACAGATCCAACTGAGGCTTTGAAGACACACAGAGAGAGAGAGAGAGAGAGAGGCTGAAAACAGAACGGCTATTCATAAGTCTGATGTCAGCGCAGGTTATGTTTTTGTTTATAGAAGTACAGATCCAAATGTGGAACTTTGCAGATCATTTGAATTAGGACAAATTACATTATCATTTCCTTGTAATTAGGAGTTTGCCTTGAACAATCCTTTCCTCTTTTCTTCTCTGTGTCCTGCCATGTGTTTCGACAGTGAAATCACCAAGAATGCAGCTGATTTCTCACATGAGAAAGTGTTTATCTCATTGTTTTCATACTGGCAATACTTTGCATTAATAAAAAAAAACACTGCAATATTATTTTAGATTGCATTTTAAAAGTTTTGCAATATAATACAAGTTGACAATTTTATGTGATTCATGCAGACTTTTTTCTAGAAACAGACAATTATGGAACATCATAATCTTTTAAGCCTTTTAAATCTATTTAAATAAATCTTTTTAAAGAGCATGAATCTTGGACAGGTTTTGACTTAATATTGAGGCTTAATTTATTTCAGTTAAGCTTCATTTTCACCAATTCAAAGGACAGAGCTCTCCGGACCTCAGGGAGTAATTAAAGTCATATATTCAGAGCAGTCACAGAAAGAAAAACACACCGCCATCCGGCCAGCAGCGCCTGAACTCACCTTGCCAGAGCCACAGCAGCCAGACTCCCCTCAACAGGTGAGCAAAGTGTCCGCTTGACATGTTTCCTGCTGCCACACACACTTCACTCACACACTCTGCTCGGGAAAAAAACAAAAACAAACTTTGATCCTCGAGAAATCCAAGAAGCGGAGCGGATCCTGTCAACAAGAGATGGTCATTTAGGATCTCGGCATGACACGAGCCGTGATGAACTGTAACTGTAATCCCTCAGATGAAATCCTCGCGTCCTGTTCAGCCGGCAGGGACTTTTTCTTCTCTTCTACTCCGACTTCTTGGCTTCCATGGTCTGATAAGAAAGTCCTCAGTTGGGATCACTCCTTTAGTTGGAGAGGGGGAGAGTAAATGCTTCTCTCTCTCTCTCTCTCTCTGTCTATCTCTCTATCTCTTCCCTCACTATCACACACCGCTGCCTCCTCACTCTGTACTACTGTGGATTGGTTCCACTCTATGCATGTGCTGTGTGTGTGTGTGTGTGTGTGTGTGTGTGAGAGAGCAGGAGTATTTGTGAGGGTATGTGTGTCTGAGTGTGTGTGTGCTCCTGTCTGGCTCTTGGTTTTG